>WOGO01007295.1:0-11248 GCA_015342085.1 Leptinotarsa defecta | reverse complement strand
GATACTCTAGTGCACAATTTTGAGTAATTTTCAGTGTTAACAAAAAATAAAAATAACTTTGCACCAAAAACTTTGAAAATTATTTTACACACCAAAGTTGTGTGATTTGTAATATTGCAGCCTTTTAAAATAAATCGCCATATACAGAAAGCTGTTTATTTATCGTTTTAGCAATTTTTTATTTCTCGTCCCCATTTTAAAAAAATGGGTAAAAAAATAAAACTTCCCTTAAATGGCCATGACTTCAAATCTAGATGTAGTGTTTATTGCTGAACAACTTTTCTAAATAACATTTTCCAAGATTTTTCAAAATAAGAGTACTTTACTCTTGTCTCAAAATCAAACATTTGAAGGCTCCTCGTAAATTACGTGTGTTTTACTGTATTTCGTTGGTGCATGTTCAGTTTTAGGTAATGCACAAACTTTTATCAAGAATAACTTTTTGTTGAAAAACCCTTAATAAATAAGTTTCCCATATGGTGCATACTTCGGGGATGACACTGTAGAATAGCGAGTGAGAGAATGCGTAACGAGTAAGTTTATTTGTTTTATTTGACAGTTACGGTCCATTGGAAATGAGTTTTACAAAGTGTGATACAATCGAATACATCAGTCATTGGAGTTGATGCAGACGCATACTAACAGTATATGAATTCTTTAACTTCTAGAGTAGATTTAAAAATAATGTTAATTGGATTTGATTCTTGGTTTCTCACAAACCTTCCAATGCAACACAGATAAAATGAAACTCAATGAACATCGATTCAGTTTTCAGCATTTTCCAAAACAACGGGCAGCTCTGCTTTTACCTGCCATTGGTCTCAAATCACTGATGTCTCTGATACACGAAGTTTCCAATATGTTTTTGAATGTGAAAAATTTTGAAATCGAACGTTTCAGATAATAAACGCAAATACTACCAAAATTATTGAAGTGTCCTCCAAAGCTCAACATCACGCCGTATTTCATTTATTATGTATGTACCTGAGTGACGTGACAAAATAATGATGACCATCTATTTATTTCAAGTTGAGTGGAACTACTCATACAAAAATTGGTTTGTAGATTTCAACGTATATAATTGAATGGTGAGATTTTGTCGTGGCCTTACTCGTGTGAATTTTTGAGAGCAACCTTGAACTGGAGAGCACTGTTGACACCTTATTTCCAAGCTAACAACTTTGAATGTTCATGTTTTGAAATCTTGAAAGTACATTAATACACACCCAATTACTAGAGCTCCACTACACCTAGGAGTAGACTAATGTACGGGGTATGTCTGTAGGGAGATTCCGTAATTGCTCTAAAGGTTTTTGCAGTAGAAAAAAAAACACTGAAAAAAAACTAATAATGAAGATCTAAATATTTCTGGGAGTCATGTGTTTATATTCAAAAACAAAAACATTTTCATCGCAAACAATGGTATTCATAATATTAAGTGGCCAGCAATCTAGTTCCATCTAGAACTGACACTAAAATTTACAACGAATTGCCGAATTTTCTCAAAATGTTGAAACTTAAACCTTCAAATTCAAACAAATATAATTGTTAGTGAATAGCTGTTTTTATCGTCTCGACTTTTATTGCCACTTGAAATTTTTGTGTATTTTTCTTTCTAATATGGTTGATGTTTTCGTATAAAATATATGTATTGGGTATGAAGTAATAGAATATTTTGATTTCGATTTCCGAAGCAAATCTTTGACTTCAACCGCCGAATAAGATTCACTTTCTGTCTTTCTCTGCAGCTTTCACTATCATCTAGTTGTCCACTTGCAGGCCGATGTTGAAGCTTGGTTTGTGAAGAAAGTCTTTTTTCCGTTTTATATATGGCGTTTTAGCATTTTCCTACTAAAATTTTTCATTGATAAATTATTTCGATTATGAAATTCATGAACTATCGACAAGTGGAAAAAATTGATACTTGTTTCTGAAATTTTTTAGGGTCTGTCTTTTGCTAACAAGCAATGATATCACAAAAGTCGTTTATGTGAAGAATAGAGAAGCTATTAATCTGATATTGACCTACGTTCATTTTGAATGCGTTTGGCATCTTCAGGAGTTCTAAAAACAAAATATATTATATTATAATAATTGATTGTTACCAATAATTATTCAGATCAAAATATGTACAACTATTTCACAAATGTATAGTTTATATTCTCATATGTAGATAGCGGATGCAACACATGATGTTTCTATTCCCTTGTAAAAACAAAAGAACATTGCTTTCTTTCCAAAACAACAAGTTTACTCGTTATTTATAAACATACACCCGACACTGTATAGTAAAGTGTCTAGCCGTTGGCAAACATATAGTCCAGTCATTTAAGGTTTTATCTGCGGAAAAATTCCTACTGAGCTAAATTTTGGTATGCATCTTCATTATGGTGTTTTACTGAAGATGTAAAAAATCGACATTGATATCGTACCGGCTAAAAAAGTTATAAGAGTCAAAAGGTCACGAAAATCAGTTTTTCGGGAATATCTCGCGACCTATGGCTCTGAGGTCAATAAAGGTCATTATAAAAATTATTTCTCATACGATTATCTACAAAACATGTCTGTTGCATTTTTTTGTAAAGTCAACCATTTTCGGACTAGAGCGCTGAGAAAGCGATTACATTATGATGATGTACTCGTTTCCACACCACCTTTGAGGTAGAATGCAAGGCGCGTTTTTTTTACATGGTTTCCCCCGTAGGCATAATCCATGAACTGCTCAATAATTTTTTATTTGTACATTGAAAAATAGGAAAAACATTTTTTGTGTATATAATTCTCTTTTATATTCATTCGTCGTCGATATCCTCAATTTCAACTTCATCAAAAGTTGCTGACAAAACATCGAGTGGATTTATCGCTGTATTTAAATCAACATCTTCATAATTTTCTTCACTAGTGGACTCTGCGTTAAAGGATGACTGACCACAACAATATTCACGAACTTTAGAACATCTTAATCCAATTTTTTACATCCACATTTGCCGCCACAACTTTTGTACACTTACAAAAGATTGTGTTTAGTAGATAATCGGGTTCTGATGGCAATAAAGTTGTAATTGGTTGTAATATATTATTTTTCAACTCCCAACCCCACTGTTCTGGATCAATTTCTTTTCCTAGCCAGGTTTGTATTTGCTAATAGACTCGATAAATATGCTGTTGAGCTGCTGAAGAAGTGGGTGGTAATAATTGAAATTTTAAAGCTGTGCTTTGTCTTAGCAAAGCTGCAGTATCAGTAATTGTCAATTGAATTTTCTGATTTTGGAGCACCGTACATTGATAGTAGAAAATGTATTCCAGCACTGACAAAGGCATCTCGAGCGCAATTTACTTTTTGGAAAATTTCTGCAGAATTGTGTAAATCGGGTCGTTTTTCAAACATCTTCATGACTTTGATTTTTCCTTTCCCAAAAAGTGTTGAAGTTGTGTCACATCCGGTCATAGCATGTAGAAACACAATATTTTTCTTGCAGTGTGGATACTTGTTGAGGCTCTCAGTCGAGTATATTTTTGTTTCAACATTGTTTTTCTCTGGTTTCTTAAAAAAATGGATGTAGTTTGATCAAGTATTTGTGTGCGTGATATGAGAAGTACCAATAGATCTATGTCTTCGACAACGATAATTGTAGTATTATTTATTGAAATAATTTACAGAAAAATGCAAAAAACATTTTTTGTAGATAATCGTATGAGGAATATTTTTATAATAACCTTTATTGACCTCCGAGCTATAGGTCGCGATATATTTGCGAAAAATATATCGCGGCACGATCAATCAATGTCGATTTTTCACATCTTCATTAAAACGCCATAATGAAGGTTTATACCAAAATTCAGCTCAGTAGGAATTTTTCGCGAGATTGAGGTTTAAAAAAACCTAAAAAGACTGGATTATTTGCATTGATTATATTGGATTTGAATCTTTTTTTTTAGTGTACTACTATTCTAATCAAGCCCTGTCATTTGATACCCATATTGCGGTAGTTGTGAAAAAATATGCAATCCGCCATTTTGGTGCTGCGATCATCTTGGATTGACAATAATGATACAGTATCTACTTGTGATGTACTATTTGTAGATGAACACCTGATGATTGAAACACGTGTCGAGGTTTTAAAAATAACTATTTGGTGTTGGGATAGAATTCCAGTAATATTCCATACAGAACTAAATATGTGTACCAAATATTGGATCAATCTGCTAACAGACAGGGGTCAAAATTCAATTACTAAATTTGACCCAAACAAACAGGGCAAGCTGAATAAAACCGTTGAAATAGCTGTTTCGAAAGTAATATACAAGAGTAGTTGTTTCTTCCAGTTTGGGTCTGAAAGTTACTTCTTTGCATGATGTACACATCTTTGTGAAGAGTTTATTCTGAAATTAATTGCTTTCTTCACTTCTTTGGAAGGTTTCCACATTTTTGTAAAGAGATGAAATAATATAAAGCCAAAACGTTTCCTTTCCCAAAAATAGACCGTTTTGAATTATAAACTCTGGTGTTTGATTCATCCATAGTATTCTACAATATTGAATATTTCAAATGAATCAACTGGATACTATTTATGACTACCTGTATTTCAAGAATATTTCTTGAGGCCATAACTGTAAGATAGCAACCCGATTACACCGAAAAATTCCTGATAGCGTCCGGTAGAAAAACTTTCATCTCTAATATGATATTGCATAATGCTATTAATTTCAAAAGTAACGTTTTTAAGTATGGTAAAACTTGAGCACGTCGAACACCAGTTTTCACGAGAAAGCTAAACAAACAAAAAGATACAGGTGTCGAAATATTTACTGTTATAAAGCATTAGGTTGATACAGCAGGATATTCCAAACACTATGAGTTTGGTCAGGGCTTCGATTAGAATCTTTATCAAAGAAAAAACGATTTTAGCTATAAAATTGGTACATTAAAAAAATCTGAATTCACCGTTACTTCAATTTTCCATAATATTGAATAATTCATTGACAACTTTTGAGTTTATTTATATCACGGGTTATGAAAACCCGTGATAGAGTATTGACTGTATTCATGAAATTTGCAAACAAAAAGTTTAATTGATACTTGTTTTCAGCTACACAATGAATTATTTGAACAGTCCAATCCTTGATGAAGCCATTTCAAATTTCAATACAAAGAGTGAAAAATAAGCCAAAATTTAGTCAATCATTCAGAGAAGTGTGTAGATTATCCAATGATATTTTTTCAGGTACAAATCATCCTTTCGGATGAAATACAAAAAGACCAAATTATAAAAAAACCTGAAACCAAAATTATGAATTTCTTTTTTCTAGAAAAAACTGATGAATGTGCAAGTTATTCAGAACTTGACAACAAAAAATCTTCCGGGATTGACACTCTTAGAGCTGATAGATAAATAGATTCATTTATTTAACCACGTTACATAATGTTTGTAGCAGGTCATATATACATAAGAGTCTAATTCTCACTGTAAACATATACACATAGTCATGGGTGAAAAAATTCTTAGATATTAAAAAAAACAAAAACATAAAAATATAAATCAATAATAAATATAGCATAAACATACAATTTTTAAAAACGGCTAACAATATTGTGAATCTACAACAAGAATTCTAAACTTCCCCTTCTTATATATTATTATTATATACAACTATAATAATGTCAAAAATCATTTTGTAAATAATCTTCCACACTGTAAAAACATTTAGATTTCATATTGTTCCATTCTGATTTTGAACTGATTAAAATTAAGACTTCTTAATTTTGATGGAATTTTATTATAAAAATTCAAGTTTGAAGAATTCGGCTCTGCCGAACTCTAAAACATGATACGGTCCCCAGCGGGGCAGGCACAAAGTATGTGCAAACAGAGGCGACACACACTGTCTTCCGACAGTCCGAGTGTCTGTGTATGATAATTCTTCAGATATGAGAATATACACTGATTCTTTTAGGTTACGTCTCTTAGAGAGAGGCTCATTGATAAAATCATTCTTGTCTTGTTCCATTCAACTCGATGTTCATCGTCTGATTCTAAAATGTGTTTTGGCAATTTAGATCCTGTCAATGGTCTATTTTTTATGTAATCTCGATGTTCATTCTCACGCACTTTCAATGGTCCCGAAGTTTCGCCAATATAACTTTTTTGTATGTGAGAGTATAGATCTCAGTGTATATTTTTTGTTTTGAAAGTAGTTCTAACATCATTTCTATTTTCAATTCGTCTTATTTTTTCTGATAGTCCTGGAATGAAAAGTATAACGTTAGGTGTGGTTATCTTTGATATCTTCTCAACATCTTTCAGATATAGCATATAGTAACACTAACATTCTTTTTTTACACCTAGGTCTCAAAACTCGACATTTGTCGAGTAGCATTTCATAGTAGCCATATTGAGAAAGGGTGGAAAATTCTGGTTCTGGGACAAATACCTTTATTTAAGATAGTACTGAAACCAATTCGTCTATATCGTTGGACAATAAAAATTCATTCCAAGGAATGTTTTTCAAGTATGAATTGAGTTTTGAATAGTTCTTTTTTTGTGTAAAATTCTGAAACTGACCTTTTCAGGGGACTCATTCCAGGACAGGCAATAATTAGATATTTATCGAGACACGAAACTTTTCTTTTTGCGTTTGCTGTATTTCCGGGAATTCTGAAAGGAGTGACGTATTTTTGGAATATGATACTATAAATTTCCACTGGCCTTCTTTAACGAGACCAATCTATATCAAACAGCAATAAAAACGTTCATCACATCGGCTCGGGTGAAAAACTTTCACATCTTAAAAATCCTTGCCTGTGGTTACAAGAGCTGCTGTTGTGCATCATCATCTCTGAGTGTCCCCACTGATAAGTTGAAAACTCGGCCAGGTGCTATGTCTTCGGTTGTTTACTGTGCCATGATCAGAGCTCGTCTGCGAAATATCCCATTCTCCGCGATTTCTCGTGCTCAAACTTGAATCAAGCAAGCGATACGAATAATAACAGTAACATGCTTTATAATCGTTGTTTTAACATTCAATACGTTTTGTGACACTAATAATTTCACACTCATCTTCTGTACAAAAAACAGACAAGTGTGTGAGGAAGCCAGTTGAAACAATCGTGCTGAGTGTGTTAATTTATTGCAAGAAAATATTTTATAGTCAAGAAAGGTAGAATTAGGAATTTTGATGGTCAATGGGATAAGAAAATCGTTGAAACGGAGGTAGATTGACCAACCAGTGCGTTTAGTTAACAGTGCCCTTTAAAAATCATTATTCTTCTGGGAGTATATGTACAAAATACTGGAATATCTATGCATGAGACAGACTTGTTTATGGGAATGAGGTGAGTTATTGAATAGAATAATTTTGAACAAGTGTTAATTTTTTTCACTATAGGTAAGTTCTCATTGTGAAGTTATTTCTGATTCATGATACTTATACGTTCAGTATTCAATATGTGTAAATCGAAAACTTGATAAAGTTCAGTTTAGCTATGGATAACAATATAATCGTTAAATTACATCATTTTGGTTGCTAATTTTGAATTGAAAAAACTCAAAGAATAATTGTTGCTTCTTAATTATACCTACCTACTCAAGATTTCAATATAATGTTTGGTTATTTATTACTTATTATTTTCAGATTTGTTAATCATAAAACTCTCTACAGAATAAGAATTATTGTTTCTTTCGAGAAATCAACAATTTCAAACCACGTCAATATCTTATAATAGAAAGTGATACCAATTTTAAGTAGGGTACCTACGTGGTAAAAAACCGAGGATGAACTATTTATGATTTTCTTCAACATCCTCAACCAATTTGAACCCTATCATCAGCTCTATAATTTGTAATTTGTGACCAGTGTTAAAATATCTCAAGCAACAATGAAGAGAATACCTCAATCGGTATAGTGATAGACCTGCACTGATATAACTTTTCTTTTAGTTTCATTTTAATGGTTCCCGAGATAATTCAATTTTTATTACAAGTTAGTAGTAGAGAAACAAATCTTGAAATTGAATTGAATTCCGATTAAGTTCACCTTGACCGAATGGGCAGACTTTTTACATTCGTTTCTCGTCATAATGTTTGATTATTTCAATTCCACCATTTTGAATGGCGGACGCCACAAATGGCGATTCATAATTTTTAGATATAGGGTATGAAATGAAAGGATTTGATGAGCGAAATATGATGAGTGGAGTGTCGTCATTCTGAATCAGTCGTGACGTCCCTAAATGACCTCTATGATATGGAAATCAAAATAATGATTTGATAACCGCAATATGATAAGCAAAATGGCGTTATTCTACAGATGTATAATGTGATATTGCACATGTATTCAATTCAAAGTTTTACTCAAAGTTCTTCACGCAAATCAATATAAAGTGCATTTTTTAATGTCTTCCCTCCCTTTTTTATTTTTGAACGGTTCAACTCAAAAAATTGAAATTTCAAATAATGAAATCAATGCTTGAATACTTTATTTTGGAATGAAATTAACAGATGAAACTCTCAACATGGCGACTGAGCGCCATCTAGAAAACAAAAGCTGAATGTAAAGGGGGGGGTCTTATGATACATCTCTTTGAAGCTCCTGACAAATGCTTCACAATCCTAGAAAATAATGTCAATATTTTCAACTACGACAAAATGGCGAAACTTTTAATAATTGCCTGAATACATTGACATTTAACTACATAATATGAGGTATTAAGCTTGAGGTCAGTTCAGAAGATGATCGAAATGGTTGCCTTGAACTTTTGACATATGAACAGCCTATCGGATATTTCACGCCGAACATTTTCGAACACAGTAACGTTGATATCTCTACAAATATTAATTATTATCTGCCATATATTCAATATTGAAGCAGGTTCGGTTTCGTACACCTTTTGCTTCAAATAGCCCCATAAAGTTCAAAGGTGTTGAATCTAGCGAGCGGGCTGGCCATTCTGTTAGACCTCGAAGGCCAATCCAACGACCGGGAAGAGTAGTATCCAAATAATTTCTTACTCGTTTGGAGTAATGTGGTGGTGCTCCATCATGTTGGAATACAATATCCATATCGAATTCATTAGGATTCGCTTTGACGATTTCAGTGATGAGAGGGTCAACAGTAGTTTCCAGCATATTCAAATACAGTTCCCCTGTTACATATCGATCAATAAATAGAGGTTCTACAATATGGTTTCCCAATATTCCTGCCCAAACGTTGATTTTTTTCTGGATATTGGGTATGTGTTTCCCGGAAAACCTGAGGGTTGGTGTCACTCCAATTTTTTATAAACAAAAAATAACTTAACAAAACTTATTGGGTTGTTGGAATTGCCCATATGGCAGATAAATAGGAATATTTCTATAAATATCGATATTAATGTGTTTGTCTTCAGGAAATTATTAAATGTTCCACCATTTTGTAGTAGGTGAAGATATTGACTTCATATTCTAGCGTTGTGAAGCATTTGTCAGGAGCTTCAAAATGATGTGTCACAAGACGCCCCTTTCCATTTAAGTTTTTTTTCCCAAATGGCGCCGAGTCGCCAGTCAATTTCACTTCAAAATACAGTATCCATGCATTAATTTCATTATCCCAAATTTAAATTTTTTGAGATGACCCGTTCAAAAAATAAAAGGAGGGAGGGGGACATTAAAGAAATGCACTGTATATTGTCCTGTGAATGGATTCATCTATTGGGATATAGATTTTGTTTTTTTTCTTTTCTATTAGAGCGGGGAAGTAAACCCTCTTTCTTTCTACCTATCTTGACACAATTGGAAACATGAATATAGTGGGTTTACCAGATTTTTTAGGAAAAAGTAGAAATATTTTATATTATAAAACGTTTCAGGGAGAGTTCAGTTTGTTCAGTGTTTGCGAATATTTTTTTACTAGATTCGAGAGAATATTCACTCGAAAATTATTCTGGAAAAAACAAGATACCTCATTTTCTCTGCACCCTTAAAATCACCGAGATAGCGACCTTAAACAAATCGAAAAACTCGACAGTATATCCCAACAAATCACGTTTTCCGTTCTCTTCCATCCATCCGCTTATAATTGAATCATTCCGAATTCTCGAATCCTCCCGAATCCGATCATCTCCCTGTCCTGATTTGCATTTTGCTAATTCGGCATGTGCCCGGCAACAATGTATGGGGACGTGATGTGCGTGCTAGCCGAGTGCGGCGGCCCGTCTCGACGCTGGCGTCGTCTGGAAAGACGCCGGGGACGCTCCGACGATCAATATCGAGCGGCGCGACGCCGTGCTAGTGGTGGTTGCTGGGTCAGACTGGCTGGTCGTAAGGTATGTCAGGGTGTCGGGGAGTGTTGCCAGATCTAACGTATATTCCCATAAATGCAACAAATGGCCACCTAGGCGTCTCGACCTGAAACCCCTTCTGTATCTGTAGAGTAGGGAGGGTGAGTGTAAGCCCACAGCACTTAGGCCACATGTGACCTATTGTACATCCTCCCGAGGAGTTGTCCTCCTAGGTCGTCGTCCATCCTGTCCTTTCCAGGAAGGTGGACAGATCACGAGGAGACATCTCCTTTATATCGGCAGGTGTAGGCCAAGACTCGCCGAACACACATTATCTTATTGACCCCTTATTTTTGTGGAATTTTTTCATTCGAGGTGATAGTTTACTAACGTAGCGACTAAAATACCTTGTAAGCAACCCCAAAAGCCTGTCGGACCTTAATGTATGCCAAGCTGACGAGGAGTATTGACAAACCTAATAAATATCCCCAAAATAGGATCGAATTGATTGTGCTGGTGATGGGGATTTATGTGTAATGGCCACCCACGCATGTTGATATGAATCCTCTTGTTTTTTTTTGGAAGTTATTGGAAGGATCATTTTATTGAGGTATTTACTGAAATATTTTGCAAGAAACACACCAAGAACCTCCCTGGTTGTATGGTACGATGTGGGAAAAAACTTTTGGCCAGGTCTTACATAACTATTGAATGATGCAACTAATTTTCCTTTATTTTCAGTATTTTAATATTAATATAAGTCACAAAAAGGATTCGAACCTTTATAACTCCTATTTGATTATATGCGACCGCTTTCGACAGCTGGTCGTGCTGTCGAATCTAGGCTTAGAGCCTAGATTATGACAGCACGATCAGCTGTCGAAAACGCTCGCATATAATTGAATCTGTTTAAAATCTGTTCCTCCGTTAATCAGTTGTCGCCCCATACGAACGACAACTCTCAGAAGTTGAGAAACTTTTGCTCATAACAAG
>WOGO01007294.1:0-11248 GCA_015342085.1 Leptinotarsa defecta | reverse complement strand
ATATGGCAGATAGAAAGAATTATTTCTAGAAATATCGATATTAATGTGTTTGTCTTCAGAAAATTATTAAATGTTCCGCCATTTTGTAGTAGGTGAAAATTTTCCAAGATGCGCCCAGTCGCCATCTTGAAAGTTTCATCTGCTAATTCACTTCAAAATAAAGTATTTATGCATTCATTTCGTGTTAGGAATCACACGTTAGTCCTTAGGTCGCACAAGTTTCTTAACTTCTGAGAATTGTCGTTCGTATGGGGGCGACAGCTGACTAAAGGAAAAACAGAACAGACAGAAAAACAGATTTCATTATCCCAAATTTCAATGTTTTTCAGTTGACCCGTTCAAAAAATGAAAGTGGGGGAAATGCACTATATATCGATGTGGAAGACGTATCGACGGACTCAAAAAGATATCAACATCTGTTTCGCGGTTCTGTCGATTTGTGTTATTTTCATCAGAAAGCCTGCCAAGAATAACACTAAATGTTTCAACCCAGGACGTGATGACGTCCTTCCTATATTTTTTCAGCAACTTTCTACTGGGGGCTAACAAGTCAACTTTAAAATTTTCAATAAAATTTGGATTGGAAGATGCTTCATAGAAAAAAAGAAAGAGGCAATGGTGATGCCAACTGTAAAGCTAAGAAAAATTGAAAACCTCCGAAGAATTACATTACCAGTATTTCACTTGTAGTCACTTGTACAATGTGCGAGTTCATAGAAAAAAGTTGAGACAGAAAGACAACAATAGTATCTTCAGGCGAAATATTGCACCTGTCTCATATTCATTAGAAATATAAAGTACATGTCATGTTTGATTGAAATCGGACAGTGAGTTCAAAATGAAAAGATTTTCAATTACTCCGGTAGAAATCTGCCTGAATCATTTTTATTCTTTCCTCACAACTTTATTTCAGTTTTTACCGTTTCCTAACCGTTTCTTGTAGGTTTGAATTACTAGATCTTGATGTATGGAGACAACGGCCCAGATCGATTCTTGATTTTCTAAGAATTTCAGTTGTAAGTGCTGAAAAAGCTGCTGAAAAAGTTCTTTTCCGGATGCCATCTAGAGAAAGTTCTAGAAATGCTGCACCTATTTTCAATACTTGTCACTGTAGACCAACTCAATTACACCGGAATAGCAGACACTTCAAACATACCAATAAAACATGGTATATAGTTGACTTGAAAGTTTCAGTAGGGGTTTGCATTCCTAATTTCGAAATGAATGAGTGGATAAAATTGAAAAATAATCGATATTGTATTCAAACTGTCACTATAAAAAATCAGAGTGCTATATTCTTCTATTCTTTCCAATGGTTGAAAAATTATCAGAATTGAATGTGCTGATGTGCTGGTGCAGCCAGACACGTCAAATACGATTTCCACCCCACGTAATATGAAAATTTCCTGGAAACCGACCACTTTTGTCGACTTCGTCGATTTTGTCGAGATTTCAATTTTTTTATGTCCACGTTGTATCCAATTCACTTATGAATTCAGCTTTTATGTTTGTATGCTTTCACTGGTTTCTATACTTTCTGAGCTTTTATGCTTTTCATGCTCGTATGCTTCCACCTGGCAGAACTCAAACGGTGGAATTAATCCCGATGAATGATTATCAAAAATAGACTCGAATTACATTTCACTTAGGTGGAGTCAGGCACCGATATCTCTCGAAAATGTGTTTTTCACGCACGGAATCGATATATGTTCTGTCTGTTCTGTTAGAATCTGTTTTTCTGTTAATCAGCTGTCGCCCTCCTACGAACGATAACCCTCAGAAGTCGGAACTTGTGCGAGCTAAAGACTAACGAGTTCTTACTTTCTACGGGTTGGACGATAGGAAGTGAAAATCGATTGTCCGGCCTTGCGGTTTGAACCACCGTTTCGCACAGCCGTCGATTGACTGAATGGAACTCACCGACCACATCAATCCACCAGGATACCATTCTACCTTCAGGTTCAGAGTTGAGGCAATGCTCCCACCTGTTACATATTTTCCTTCAATATATACACAGGGTCAAGGCCGTAGCCAGAAAACAATTTCAAGGGGGGGTTTGGTTTGGTGGAACAGTAGAAAAACATGAAATATAACAAAGAAAATTCTGTTACATGATCATATGTTTATAAGAAAACCATTACAGAAATATTAACATCTTTTTACAAAATCAAATTTAGTTTTTCAGCATTCTTCGCAGCAAACAAATTAATTACCTCCTCGGTGTCGATGTCAATTATATGGTTGACTGACATTTACGACAATTCCTGGCTTGTGAAGTTTCTTAAATAAGTTTTGAGGCGTTTCAGAGAAGAGAAAGTCCTTTCAGGGGTACATGTGGAAACAGGTAGTGTCGCCAAGATCTTTGAAAGTTTGTACGCACATTGACGTAAGGTTTTTCCATTGTGTTTCGGGGAAGTTTTTTTCAATATTTTTTTTATCAAGTCATTTTGCCAAGGACTTGATAAAATATACAACGGATTTCATAATTCCAATAGTATCTGTATCTGTGGAGTAGGGAGGGTGAGTGTAGGCTCACAGCACTTAGGCCACATGTGACCCATTGTACATCCTTCCAAGGAGTTGTCCTCCTAAGTCATCGTCGATCCTGTCCTTTCCAAGAAGGTGGACAGGTAACTAGTAGACATCCCCTTTATATCGGCAGGTGTAGCCAAGACTCGCCGAACACACACTCTCTTATTGACGATAACTCCGGACACTCGCATAGGACATGCCTGATAGTTTCATCTTTCTATTCACACATTCTGCATAGAGGTGTGTCCACTAGCCCCATATTATGGAGGTGTCTTCTTAGTTGACAGTCAAAAACCCTACTGTTAAGCGTAGATTTTTTCTGGTCATCGAAAGAGTGCATCCTTTGATTTCATCTCATCTCTTTAGGGATTGAGCATGGGTGTAACGTTTGGCTAGTTTCGCAATTGTCGAAATCATCAGCCCGTAGGTGCCACTAGATCCTAAAATTCTTAGTCCAGCCGCTTCCTTGACCGAAGAGTCGGCAATGCGATTACCTTTACTCCTGTCGTGCCCTTCAATCCACTCCAGGAAAATGTTATTATCTACCGAGGCTTTGGCTAAATCTTGATGGCACTCTAGTACTAGCCCTGGAGTAACACGTTGTCTGTTCTAGGCTAATAGAGCTTGTCTGCTGTCGGTACAGATTGTTATTTTTTGCCAGAAATTCCTTTCCTGGTTATTTCTTTTGTGGCGATTGATATACCAGCCAGTTCTGTTTGAACCACGCTGGTATTTTTTTCCATTCTCCACTCAATTCTTAGGCTTAGTGATATGGGGTAAACTCCACATCTTGAGCATCCTTTGGTTTTTGAGCCGTCTGTATATATGCGTATTGTATTTGTAGCATCTGACTTTGTGTTCTGTTCTATTTGTACTCGTAGGGTTTATTAAACACAAACCTGGGTACAATTGCGTCACTGGTTGCCTGCAGCAAAGGTTGCGCAGTGTGTGCTTCTCGACATAGACTCAGCCTCAATTAACCCATTTCTACTTTGAGGTTTACACCAGCCGTGTCCAATCGTAACATGGCCATTAACACAACCTTCTTAACGTACAGGTCTAGAGGGGATCAAGGGAGATCAATCCCCCTTGATCCCCCCTGAAAGTGGATATCTCTGTCAGTACCTAACTTGATACTATATTTCAATCATTGAAAAATAATGCCTGGACAAAAGAAAAAGAGGACTTGTTGACGTCAAGCTAACCGTAACCTGAGTGAATAATCAAAATAAACAATATGAACTTCGAATACATATCAGCATTCTTTTGGAGTACTACTGTGGAAATAACCCAAATCTGGAAAATAGAAAAAACAATTGAATAATTGGTATCTTCCAATCTACAAGTTGAAATCGACAAAAATATTTTTTGTGTTTCGACTGTCCCACAAACAGTTCAGAAGGAAAGGTGGAAAAATTGAATGTAACAAGTTACTCAACTGATTGGGAATTGAATGTTATTATTTCGAACTTCCATTGTCTTTTTATCAGTTTTCCAGGAATTTCAAACTATTTTATATAATATTAGACAATTGAAATCCGAACTGATGAAATTCATCACGAAACATTGTCAATCACTTTCAAACAAATGATTGGGTAAGCTATGTCGTTTATCAGTTCGAAGGTCGTTTGTCGTCATAGATTGAAAGTTATAATAATGGATTGTCAAAAAAACTTTTGGAGTATTTGGTCTGGTATCAAAGATATTTTATATTCAATTGATGAAATTAGAAATAATAATATTTATTGATTTCTTTAGGACATTCAAATATATATACATTATTTTGAAAATATATAAATAAATGACACAAAAATTATGATAAGATAGAAGAAAAAAATTATAAAAACCATTTTTCAATGATTCCAACATGAGGATATACATAATGAGTATATTACCAAACAGAAAAAAAATAAAGGATGATATTTTATATAGTTCATGAGTTCTTTTTCCAATTGGAAACATTTATTGAATCTTTCAACGAAAGTGTGAGTTTGCTATACTCATTCAAACCTTTATAGAATAAAGACTTTATCGTACTAGTCAAATTAGTTTGAGGAAGGGGAAATTTTTGGTAGCTACTCGCTTTTGTTGAGCGGTTATGGATTTGAGATCTATATATACAGAATTCTTCAAAATAAGTTGGAAGCAAGTTATGTGTTAGTTTGAAAATGAATATCATTGCCAACTCGTACAGTCTCTGGGAAACAGACAGCCACTGCAATATACTTAACATGTTTGATAGACTAGAATACCCATTCACTTGTTAAATAATCCTCATTCCACGATTCTGTAACTTTTGTAATGCCGATACCTTATTTTGGTCAAATGAGTATAAAAGACTAGCATAATAATCAAAATGGGGTTAGATTATACGATAATATAATGTAATTTTTCAGTACATCGAAAGCTAAGATGAAATTCTTGAGAAAAAATATATTTTTTTCGGTAATTTTTCTATATATATATAATCAAAAATATATAATCAAAATCGAAATCAGCCTGAAGATATAAACGATTATTACCAGATTGAAAGATAGTCTTGTGAAATTACTCTAGAGAATCGCATTTTGACTCAAAACAAGTTTTTGTTGCAATTATATTCGAACAAATGGATATATTCAATGATAGCTCCATCAGATTTTGAATGTTGATGATAGAAACCATCACTCACTCATAGGTTTTCTCTGAGGAGAGCTTCCGCCTCGCCTTTGCTGAGATTCAATATATCATCCACATTGAATTATACTTCTCCTGCCCCACAAATTGAATTTTCATGAAATGCACACAAAACAGACGCTCGGCTAGGATCATATATCTCCACCATAAAGGACGACGTAATCCTGTATATGTTACCCAAGGTTATCGGCTTTGTACCCCGGTAAATAGCGGAAAGATAGCCTAATCCGGTACATGAGCTAAGTGAGGCTGATCTATCATCGCTTCACCCCATCCTTCTTCGACGAAACTCCGACATATTTACCACTTGTCTTGTCATATTATATTGCGTTGGTAGTGCTTTGCCCCGTATCTGTGATTCAGAACATGATCTGCGGCAATATTCAGAAAGGTACCGCGAAATGTTTATAGGTTTCAATCACAAATAAAGGGTATTCTATTGAGCGATTTCCATTTTTAAACTTGAATGAAACAAAGTGTGAGTGAGATATCATCAAAATTTTTCTTTCGTTCGAAAAATCTATCGATGCCATAATGTGTGAAATATAACATCGTTCACGGCTTCTATGGATGGAAAACATTCAAAACGTCCAATTTTACATGGCCATGACGCATGAATCAGCCTGAATTCGACCGATGGCATGGGTTATGTTGGGTTTGATGACCTATGTGCTTTGTGGATTATTCACATACACCTGCGACTTAAGAAAACATTACAACGAGAAGTCCGATGGGGTTAAATCGAAAGATTCCGGTGGCCAAATAACATCACTTTCAGGTGAGATGACCATGCCTCAATAAGCTCGTGCAGAATATCCAATGTGGCATGAGCTGTGTGGCACTTAGTGCCGTTCTATTGAAACCACATGCAGTATCCAGATCATCCAATTCAGGACAAAAAAAAGTTCATAATTATCAATGTATAGTGCTCGCCATTATGTGCGATGGCCTGACCAACGTCGTTCTCAAAGAAATATGGATTGATGACGCTGCCAGCCAGAAATCCACATCAAACAGTGACTTTTTGTGATTCAGTGGCACTCTTACCGATGAGGCCCAGAAATGGACCTCATCGGTATTGATGCAATAAATCAATACCGTAAAGTGTCATAATTCAATTTGCACTCTTCATTGCTATTAGTACAACGTATTGTTGCTGCAAACACTCCAATTTGAACTAAATGAAGAATTTGAATTATTGGAATAAATAATATATATTATGGTTATATTTTATTCATCGGCATATATGTGAATAATCTTCATGAATGTGATGTAAATTACATTTTCTGAAATAGTTGTTCCTCCTGGCGAAACCATTTTCCTCATCTAACCAATAACTATACAGATTTTTAATTGTTTTACAATAGTTATACATAAGTCAAATTCCTTTGACCCTGACTAAAAAATTATATAAGAGCATCGGTTCTCTGTTCCCGTTTAAAAAGAAAAACGAGCAAATTTTAACTCTTTCGTCATATTTGAATGTGTTTGTGGATAAAACTTCAATAATATAGTTTGGCCATTCACTTTGATGTCCAACCACATCTTGCATCAACCATAACGCATCACCTATAAAATTGATTAAAAAATTATAATTTCAAAATTTACGTACAACTCATACTCACTAGGATTATTTTGCGGAATATAAGCTGCTGTCAGTTTATTTCCTAAATCCATCTTATCTTAATAGACTACCAAAAACTAATTTACAAGCTAAAGAATGAAGGCAAAAAACATTTGAATTTAGTCGTACCAATCATGTCATTAACCTTAAAAACGTAAAATACAGTGATTCTTAACCAGAAAGCAGCTCCGTACATTTTTAAACATTTTTATAAGAGAAATGTCGATTATTGAAGTGAAATGTGTCGTGAAGGAGGAATAAGGTGTAAAGGTGACCTAGTGAATAAATGCTTGTGTTTTAAATAGTTTATTCGGTGAAATTAGAGAGAGCGCCGCTTTTTTCTTTCGGATTCGTAATCTACGCATCATAATACGTGAGTACAGTCAAAAATTTTTCCAAAATGCCAGGTGTCAAAACGAAAATTTACCATTTGGTGGAATGTGAATAGGTGTGTGCCATAATAAACCCTTGCGGGCTGCGGTGGAGGGTACAATAGACCCACTTACTTTCGACCTAACCTGATCTAACCATTGAAATCGTAGATATTATTGTCAAAATTATTTCATGGTATTTTTTTATTTTCACCGTGTTTGAACTGAAGCTTTGTTCATTATCTTTCTTCTTTAAAAAATGTGTTCATATACTCCAGCAAATTGAAATAGGGGATTTTTACTACGAATATGGAAACATCTGGAAACAACACTGCATGTGTTTTCAACGAGAATCATCCAGGCAGAAATGTAAGACATTCAGTTCAGGTATTGTGAATAACAAAACGGAAAAGTTACGATTGAGTTGTCCCAAGCATCAAGAGTGCGTCGTACACACATTTCCAGAATCATTCATTGTAAATAATTTCATCCTCTCACCATGAAAAAGATTCATAATTTGAACGAAGAGATCCCTTCGAAACGCATCAAACGTAATCCAATTTTGCTGTAGACCATATGTATCAGGTGAATGTATCATATATCTGAATGGGTAAGTGAATCTTAAAAATTTCTGTTACTGAAGTGATTTGAATTCCAATACGACACGCCAAATTCTAAGCCAATGTCCCTAAAATTGAGTGTTGGAAATCTGTATTACAGGACCGTTCTTTTTTGTTACAAAATATAAACAGTGAAGGACATTTCAATATGCGTAATAGTCAAGTAATTATTTTATGTTATCGATTGAAATTAGAAGTTTACGAGACGCAGCATACTACTTTAGATAATTACCAGGTGCTGTAGGTTTCTATCACCTTATTTCCTCCTAATTTCCTCCTGTTTATACCGTTGTATATTATATAGAGTCTTTCAACAAGGATTTCGAACTCTGATAATGCATAAAGGCCATCTCGTTGAAGTTATGTCTGTCGAATTCGTAGTCATTTATTCAGTCTGTTCTACCGAATTACCATGAACGTATACAGCATTCAACAACACTTGCGAATGACTGAATTGTTCCATCAAAATGGGTGTTCTGTTCGAGCAACATAACACGCTCTTAGCCCATTTATCGGTCGCCATAATCGCCTTACCGAGAGGACTATTCGCAATGTGGTGAATTAATTTGAGGTCACCGGTTCAGTGAACGACCGACTAACAACCGTGAGTCACATAAAGCAAGACCTGCCAAAAACATCGCCCTTGTAGGTGAGAGTGTGCACAGAATCCGAGGTAGTCGTTTTCGCGTTGCTCACAAGGACTCGCCTTTTGCAAACCACAACTTGGCGTCGTGACTTGGGCCTGCACCCGTACAAAATTCAAGTGACCCAGGAACTAAAGGTAAACGACTATAGACAAAGACGTGTGTTTCCTGAATGGATCCTGGACCAGTTGGCAAAGTCAGCGATGAGGCTCATTTCAGGATGAACGAGTACGTGAACAAACAAAATTGTCAAATTTAACTCGATACTCATCCACATGAGATCCAACAGCGTCCAATGCATTCCGAAAAAGTCATTGTTTTGTGTAGATTTTGGGCTGACAACGTCATCAGTTCATATTTTTTGAGAACGACGTTGGCCATTCTATTACTGTCAACAGCGAGCACTATGGGTCGATGATGGGTGGATGATCTGGACACCAACGACATGTGGGTTCAACAGGATGGCGCTATGTGCCTCACAGCTGATGCCACGTTGGATATTCAGCACGACCAATTTGAGGGCATGGTAATTTCAAATGAAGGTGATGCTTGAAGAAGCTATTGTATAGCGAAATACGTGTCGCGGTTTTTGTGAAACCCTTTTATAGTGAAAATCATACAATAAACTGTATTGATTAGTTTTTTTTAAGGTGATGTGAACTGGCCACCAAAATTCTAGGATTTGACTCCGTTAGAATTTTCCTTGTGGAGTTTTCTTGAGTCGCAGGTGTTTATGAGAAAGCCATAAACCACATTGGTACTCATAGCCAACATAACCCATGCCATCGGTCAAATTTAGCCTGATTTATGCGCCAGTGTCTTTGAAAATTAAACATTCTGAATGCGCTTTACTCAGAAAAGCCGTGGCAGACATTTGAACGAATTTATATACCATCCATAATGGCATTAATAGGTCTTTGAAACGAATGAAAAATTTTTATATCTCAAATACACATTTGTTTTCGGGAAAGAAGTTTTTTGACTTTCTACTTCTCCATCTCTAGTGAAAAAATGTTTGATCTCTCTAAATCTCATTCGAGATAAAAACTGACAAAAAAAAATTTCAGAAACATCTACCTCCACATCTACATTGAATTACGTGAAATAGTACGTTTTCTTGAAATAACAACACAACTACACAAAAATGACTATTTCCCATTCAATTTGTACTACAAATATTCACTATGGAATTGAATCAGAGACGCTGCACCATGTGATAAATGAAATATATCAATCTCAAAGCGTTTGGAAATACGTTTGGTGGTACATTCAACGCAATTATTTTTCAGATGATGCAGATTTTTTAATAATGTGAATATATTGACTTTGTTTTTCGTTTTTCATGCATAATTTTCAAAACGTCACTATGCCGCAAATTTCAATCATAAATTGAACTTGATTTGGAATGATTGCTCTCTTAGAAAAATATTAATACTCGTACCTATGGGAAATTTCATTATAGGAAAAAAATATTTCCATACGATTAACCACCTTCAGAAGAAACTTGTGTGATATTTCGATCAACGTGGTCTCATCATTCAGCATGCGATTCATAGCAATGGTACACAATGAATACCCATCTTTCCATAGTAGGGGTCGCCCCCGCGATCACAATAACGGTTGATATTCATGTAAAACAAAGTACTCACACTAACTTTTGATTGAAATGAAATTTGTTTATATCGAGCCATATTCACCGATGAAAATGACAACATAACTTTCGAAAATTCCCTTTATTATTATTCTGAAATAACTTCAGTGCCTTTGGTATTCTCTGACAGACAGATATAATGAAACATCTGGGCGTAGTGTATGTAGTATATTGTACAACAAGTGAGAAAAGCGACATACTTCTCACGAGTGCAGAAGTTTGTTGCAAATCGAGAGAGTGGGAAATATGCCATTTACTCACGCATTGTACAGTCTACTTTTTCTACGGTTGCCTTGTATTTAAGTATTGAAAATTAAAATACATATATAATAATACTTGTAGGTCATTAACTCATTTTTATATTTTACCCGTACTATGTTGCTGTATCCCTGCTGTTCCAATATTTTGACAGAATCGGAATCAAGGAACTTGGGAAAAATTGTTCAACAGCGCCACCTAGTGGCGCTGTTGGCGCTGTAAAAACCTTCTCTATGAATAATAACTTATACATGTTATGTTTCATCACGATCGGTTGAGCGATGTAAAAGTTAATCACTTACCAACCAACCAACCAACCAACCAACAAACATCCATTTTTATATATTAGATTTGGGATAGTAATTACCAGTTATATTTGAACAATTTCATAGAGTAATTCCTGGTAGGTCGTTTTGATTCAAGATGTTTTCGGTAATTGAAATATTAGTTGCAGTCGAAGTTGAAGTTGATGGGAAACGTATTGAGCTTCCACAACATTGTTGTGTTCAGGTTCTAATGGCGCTGGAGGCTAAATGGATTCTACTATACTATTTGAAATTTTCATTTTGTTAGCTATGGAGCTGTCGATATAAGATTCAGCAACATTGCTGGATTTCCAACCCCCATGACGTTTCAAAGTTAAAAGGATTAATTAAAATAGTCGCAGCTGACCTTCGGAAACAGTGGCCAGTATATAATTCAGGGTTCAGTAATTGCAAAAATTTCGCTATTTCTTTGGCCATGGCGCCAAATTTGTTCATCCCCACATGTCGTTTCGTACATTTACTATTTTTGTAATAAAAAAAAAAGTTTTTCATTTTTTTTTTTGTAAATTTTGTAGAATTCTCCTGTGACTGTGAAATTTCTAGGAA
>WOGO01007293.1:0-11248 GCA_015342085.1 Leptinotarsa defecta | reverse complement strand
AAACAGAACTGGCTGGTATCTCAATCGCCACAAAAGAAATAACCAAGAAAGGAATTTCTGGCAAAAATATAAAAATCTGCACTGATAGTAGACAAGCACGATTAGCCTTGAACAGACAACGTGTTACCTCAGGACTAGTACTAGAGTGCCACCAATATTTAGCCAAAGCCTCGGTAGATAATAACATTATCCTGAGGTGGGTTAAAGGGCAGGACAGGAGTGAAGGTAATCGCATTGCCGACTTTTTAGCCAAGTGAGCGGCTGGACTGAGAATTTTAGGAACCAGTGGCACCCACGGTCTGATGACTCCGACAACTGCAGAACTAGTCAAATGTTACACCCATGCTCAATCCTCAAAGAGATAGGATGGAATTAAAGGATTTAATCTTGTCAGGATCACCTCTGGTGACCCTGGGAAGCTGGCGCTGAAAAAATATCTGGCGATGACCAGGAAAAATCTACGCCTTACAATAGGATTTCTGATTGGCCACTGTCAACTAAGGAAACACCTCCATAATATGAGCCTAGTCGACACACCTCTATGCAGGATGTGTGAACAGGAAGATGAGACTGTCAGGCATGTCCTGTTCGAGTGCGAGTTATCGTCAATAAGAGAGTGTGTGGTCGGCGAGTTTTGGCCTACACCTGCCGATATAAAGGACTTGTCCACCTTCCTGGAAAGGACAGGATGGACGATGACCTAGGAGGACAATTCCTCGGGAGGATGTACAATGGGTCACATGTGGCCTAAGTGCGTGGGCTTACACTCACCCTCCCTACTCTACAGATACAGATACAGAGATACCTGCCTAGGAAACTATGCGACTGTATTTCAAGCGGAAATTTATGCTATTGAATTGTGTGCACACAGACTGGAAAAATCCAACCTCATATACAAGTCAATAAAATTATTTTCGGACAGTCATGCGGCGTTGGAACTTATGGCTCCTACCGAGCAACGTCTAAATTGATAGCAAATTGCCTAAAGCGACTCTCCTCGATAGAAAGACTTGACAAATTGTGTCTGGTCTGTATTCCTGGCCATACTGGCCTGAAAGGCAATGAGGCTGCTGACTCCTTTGCAAAGGAGGGTGCTGCAAGCAACTTCATTGGACCAGAACCTGTCATTGGCATAGGCTTTGCCAAACAAACATTGAACACCTGGATGACAAGAAGATTTATGGACTTCTGGAAGAATCTTCCAGAAGTTTATTCACCCTTTCAAGCTTGGTACCAAACAGTTGTTGCACAACAGTAGATATGAACTATGTTGCCTAACAGGCCTTCTTACAGATCACTGTCATTTGAATCATCGTATACAATACCAAACAGTTGTTGGACTACAGTGTGGATGAACTACGATGTCTAACAGGCCTTCTTACAGGTCACTGTCATTTGAAACATCATATGCAGTGACTCGGACTGTCGGAAGACAGTGTGTGTCGCCTCTGTTTGGAAAATGATGAAACAGTAGAGTATATACTTTGTGCCTGCCCCGCTGGGGGCCGTATCAGGTTTTTAAAGTTCGGCAGAGTCGTACTTTCAACACCTGACCTGAAAGACCACTCACCATACAAACTAATCGGCTTCGTTAAGAAGCTGAGTTTATTTGGTCGAGTGTGAATAGGTGTGAGCCACAATAAACTTTTGCGGGTTGCGGTGGAGGGGCGATTATACCTACTCACTTCAGACCTAACTTAACCATACTACATAGATAGATAGATGTATAGATAATTCATTTAACTACGATACTAATTTTTGTAGCAGGTCATATAAATGAACAATCTTATTTCTAACACTAGGTTGTAAACATCTACACATACTCATGAGTGAACGAAAACTCAGACAATTGAAAGAGAAAACAGGATAACAAAAATAAATATGGTACAAACAAAGAAGCTAACAATATCGTAAATATTAGAATTCTTCAATAGCAAGATTAACTTGTAACATTCTCTTCTCATATAATTATATACAACTATAATACCAAAAATTATTTTATAAATATTTTTCTACACTCTAAAACATCAAAATTTGAAATATTGTTTCATTCTGATTTTGAACTGATTAAAATTATGACTTCTTAAGTTTGACGGAATTTTATCACACTACATGGGCTGAAAAGTCTAGAGCCTAACACATAGATGGCGATTTTTCAGTTAGTGCTAACTTTCAGAAAAAAGCTGCTGAAATTTAATGATATTCTACACATAATTTTGTGAAATATTGTGCTGAGAGTGATACTACTGTTGTTATTTTCAAAACAATGGACCAAAAACAATTTCGTGTGTTAATTTTACCCTGCTTCTTGATGGGAAAAATTGACTTCAAATGTGGTCGTAGAGATACCGATGATGCAGAACGCAGTGGACATCCAAATGAGGCAGTAACACCAGAGAACATAAAAAATTCACAAAATCGTTTTGAATTATCGAAAAGTGAAGTTGTGTGAGTTAGTTGACGTTCTAAAGATATCAAAAAACGTGTTGGCCTAATATTGCATGAACAATTGACTATGAGAAAGCTCTATCCAAAGTGGGTACCGCGCGAGCTCACTGTTGACCAAAAACAAGAACGTCTTGATGAGTCAGAACAGTGTTTGGCCATATTTGAAAATAACAAACCGGAAGTTTTGCATCGATATGCGACAATGGATTGAACATGGATCCATCACTTCACTCCGGAATCAAAACGATCGTCATCTGAGTGGAGAGAGCAACTTGAGGCAAAAGATAAATCGTTCTACAAAACTGTTATTGATATGTTAGAGCGGCGATAGAATGATGAATATCTTTGTTAAAAATCCATTTCATCTGCCTTAGGTGAAATATATGGGACGGTGTCTCCAAAAATATTACTTGGTAATATTTTATCATCTAGGTTTGAGTTCAATTGAATTTTTTCGAACAGTTCTTATGCCAAACAACGAAAATTGTGTATCTGGGACACATCTTCCGGAGATTACAATAATCGTGATGCGAAAAATAAACCTGGAAAAGGGAAAGCGCTCAGATATTACTGCAGGAGTTCATGAATCTTTATTGCACAACGCAGAGAGAAGCACTGGGGAAATTGAGCCCATAAACAGTAGTTATTTCAGTTTGTGTTAATCTTTACGCAAATTCAAATTGAAGCTAAGGAAGGCACCTTTAATTGGTCTATCTAGTCATAGAGGATGCATATTGAATTTTATTTAATATCTCAAGAAACATTGAATGTTTATGAATAGGGATTAACTAAGTTAACTGAAGATACAAATAAAATGGAATACTGAACAAGGAAACACAAGTAATCGAAAAGAGCAGTCAACATTACGTCTGTTACCATGTATTGAGAATTGATTTTTTTTATTATAAATAATTGAATAGGAAAACATGAGCAGAATAATCAATATGGGCTATCAGTCGAATGTCAAATTATCAATATTTAATATTAAAATATTTCGATGATTCTAGCTATATAGAAATCATGTATTTCTGTGTTTTCAATTCAATTCATTGAATACTTTTTCAATTGAATTTTGGATTTGAGAGCAGTTTTAGAATCATTAATTTCTTTAAAAATTTATAATTCCATCATGATATATTGATTTCTGTCCAAAATTAGATTTGAAATAAGTAACTGTTAATATTCTGTTTGCCTAGTATTATGACAATGAATATTATTGATTTCCAGAGAAATACTAGTGAGGAGTGTTTTTTTTTTTTGAATAATTTCGATATGTTGTGCCTACGATAAATTTTAATCAATATATAATCCTAGGAATTTAATAATAAAAATATTCAAATACGAAGCTTTTTATGAATTGAGAGTCAATTCATTTTCTTGTAGCCAACCAGAGATTGTTTTTGTCTCTTTTATCATCATGAATTTTGTTAAGATTATCAACAGATAATTCAGCTGATCTCTTCAGAGGTGAATTTGTTAATGTATTTCAAACAAAAGGGGGACCAAGAACAGATCCTTGCGGTACCTACCCCAAAATGAATTGTCTCATTGAACTTTTTTGATTTTTTATGGAAAAAATTGTTGTCTATCACTCATATAATCTTCAAACCAATCGAGGATATTCCCTCTAATGCCAAAATTGTTTAGTTCTAAGGTCAATATATCATGATTCACAGTATGAAATGCTTCATATAAATCCAAAGACAAGAGACAAGAATTCCAGTTTGAATTTTTGAAATGACATCCATTGCTGCTGCCTCTGCATCTCTAGACATGCGAAAATCATATGCCCAAATACATTTTTTTTCAAGTATCTGATACTAAATGTTGCCTGCTGCTTCGCCCGCGTAGAATTTGGCTTGTCAAATTGTTTCCTGACAGACCATTTTAAACAAATAGTTACTATAACGAATCTGAAGCCGCCCTTGACCAGTACGCCGGCCGACTCATCGAACAGACACATGACATCACCGCGAAAGAATGCAGTCGAGAATCGCCGGAAAAATTCTAGTACCGATCCGACTACAGAATTCTAGAAAGGACCGTTACCGATATTAGCACGTTTTTCCGACCCAAGTAGGCAGTTCAGAAAGGATATCGAGCGGCTAAACAAGAAATAAATAAATCAGTTTGTGTTTAGTGAAATATTGTTGGAAATAAATTTGTTCAAAACTGTTAATTTATTAATTTGCTACGTTACAATATTTTTTTATTACCCCAAAACTTCAGGTTTCCAACTTCGAAACTGACGAAATTCAATATAATCTTTGAACCCCTATTTTCCCTCTTGGGGGGTGGACATTCCTGATTCCCTTTCTTGATGCTTATTTACGCTATACAAAGAACCTTTTTGCATATTTCAAAATTCTAGGTTCAGTAGCTTCGGCTGAAAGTTAATATAAGAGCGGGCAACAGCTAGTAATTTATATTTTCACTCTGAAAATACGGTAAATGAAAAATATGCCAACTGCACTAAGTAATGAATAGCTTCGAGAATCGAATTATAAAGACATTCCGAAAAAAAAACAAACGTCAACGACGTCTGCTCTCACGCATCTACCCACTTTTGTGTCGCATTGTCAGCGATGGCGCATTATTGTTCAGATCACCCCTTCACTTTCGCACATCGTCCCCTGTCGTCTTACAGTAGACGCGACGCGTAATGGCGTCAAGTTAATCTTATCGTGACAACTTTTCAACGATTCGTCCAAATTACTCAGTGTAAAAGAAGAAGTTTATCTATATTAGATACTTAAACTGATAATTGTATCAATTTTAATAAGAAATTGACTGGTATTCTGAAATGTGCATTGTAAAAAAGTATCCAATTTAATTATATTCATGGCTCAGAATTTTGCATGTAGCGGCTACCACATAAAAGGTGGATATACGCTATCGCGGAATTTTATTTAGAACTATTTAGGATGAACAATTTTACGGTACATTATCTGTATGTAACTCCAAAGGTATAGGCAGCGCATGCCAAGAAAGCTCTGAAGGAGCAAGAATTTTTCCGACTGACTCAATACTCATCGTTATATCATGACCAAAATTTCACGAAACCTTCGTAAATTGTAACCTATATAATGTTATTCTGATGTATGAGCTGTAATTATGTAAAGTTTCATCCAAATCTGTTGAGTTGTTTAGGCGTGAAAGAGCTACAAGCAAACGCACATACATAATACATACATCCATCCTCACAAACTTTTACATTTATATTAGAGTAGAAGTATAGATTATTTTCACACTCACTAGAAGATGACTATCGGTCTTTTATGAAACGTCCTGCACAGCATTGAACACCCCTCAAAAAGGCATTTTATAGTGAAATACAGATTGGTGAAAAACACAAAATGAAGTGTTGTTAAATACGTTGATCATGGTGTTTATCAAGCATAAGCACATTAAACTGCTATTGGAATATGCAGCATATGAATACCGTGGCATTGTGTTCACGCATGTTTTTCACCAACAAAACTATATTTTCTCCTATACACCTGAATCATATTACGAATATATACCTGGAAGAACTTTTTCATTCTTTGGCGGTCCATTTCCTTTACTTTGTGTTTTTGCTTTGCTTTGTTTTTCAGCTTTTTTCAGGTCTTCATCCGAAATATTTTCATCGGATGATTCTTCTTCATCACTTGCATCACCGTTTTCATACGCATTCAACCCAAATTTTTTTTCTCCTTCTGCGCCATTCATTGCTATTGTGAATAATATATATTTTGATTTGATTTCATTCAATCATGAAAATTCTGGTTGAAACTGACAGAAATGACATTTTGATAATGACACACAAATAATTCATGGCTACATGAAATTTCACTTGTGTACTCCACTCATATACACTGCAACCTTAAATAGTGCTCTCCTAACTTTGGAAATCAAATTAACCGTTTCCGAGTAATAAGCAGTTTTATATTCAATTCAGGAATCCACAAACAAGCTATGAATAGCATAATTTCAGGAAAAATGATTCACAACACACTATAGTTGATTCCATCAGTGATAACATCAGCCTCTGATTTCTCAGAGGATTCTCATCCTCCGCAATTAAAAAAACCGCAAAACCATAAAATAAGACAAGTTACTGACAAACAGCGCATTTTCTGTACGAAAAACCATTGGATATATGCAGTAACATCCGGCTGATATAAGAGTTTGCCCTTTTCACATACGTGGAAAGTTCTCCACTAGAACTTTAATTTTTTTCAGATTGCCAACGGTGACAATCTCCCTAAAAATCCACATTATAGCATTGCGGGCCCACTGAGTTCCGTATACTTCAGATTTTGAGTAATCCCATAGACAAAAAACTAAAGGTGTTAGATCTGGTGATCTTGGAGGCCGTTCCACAAATCCTCGGCTTCGATTCTTCGTCCTTCACAAACAGTATTCAACATATTCCTCACATCAACTGTAAAATGAACAGATGTCCCATTTGTTGCGAAATAATCTCCATATCAAATTCGTCCACATTATTTTCGATAGTTTCTGAATGTGAAACTTCGAGACCATTGAAAGTCCGTGAGAATGAACATCGAGAAATTGACAAATAACAGGATCAAAAACGTAAGAACACATTTTAAAATCAGACAGTAAGTATCGAGTTGAATGGAACAAGACGAGAATGATTGCCAATGAACCTCACTCTAAGAGACGTAAACTTAAAGAATCGGCGTATATTCTCTTTTCTGGAGAGAAGTGTATTTCGAACAGCTCCTTAGAAATTGAAAGTACTTGGCTACCTCTTTTGGAGAAAAATATGGATATTGGTGAATTGGTAACAGAATAATATCAGAGACGACCTTGTATTTCATCGAATGTTCCAGAACTCAATCAACAACACTGATATATTCCACAATCCAAAAACTCCTTTGATATCTGTCGAAGAAGTTGCGGAATAAAAATAATCAGTAGGGGTAAAACTGCGTTTGAATATGAATTTTGTCCATTTCTGAAGACGAAGGCAAATTTGAGTATTGTATAAAGATGAGTATTGTAAAATTTCTCAGCTCTTTTTTTGATAAACAAAATTATTGAGTAGGACAAGTAACTGATGAACAGAAATTTTTCTTCGAGAAATAAATTTTAAATTCACGCAGTAACTAAAATGTTTGTCTTTTCTATACGTGTATGAGGTTCTCCATTACAGTTTTCATATTTTTCAGGTTGTGGAAGGTGAAAATACCCAAAGAAGGTCGTTAAAGGTGCTTTTCCACCACAAAAGTAACTTATGTGAACCTAACATTTTGTAGGTACGTGTGGAAGATACCCGACCGAAAAACAACTACTAACCCAGCTAATGCAGCGCAGATAACCCAGCTAAGGCAGCGCAGAAAGCTGAAGTTAAACCATCAGGTAACTTTGCATTTGAAAGATTCGTGGCAAGTAACATATGTATATAATCGTATATTGGTATCGTATTGGTGAAAGGTACTCTATACTGATATTATAAATGTGAAACTTTGTGAGTCTAAGCAATGAAGCGTCATCACCAAAAACGCGACCCGAACACGGACAGACGCGTGAGGGCAGACTACGTTGACGGTTGTGTTAGTCTGCAGTTGGCATATTTTTTCGGTTATTTAACATATAAATTACTAGCTGTTGCCCGCGGCTTTGCCCACAAAAAATTTGGTTTGTCACTTTAAGTTACGTGACATACCATTTTAAACAAATCTGCCTGTTCTGTTTTTCCGTTAACCAGCTGTCGCACCCCTACGAACGACAACCCTCAGAAGTCGAAATTTGTGCGAGCTAAGGATTAACAAGGTCTTACCTTTTAACGTGTGATTGCTAACACTTACTCCCTAATACTTGCAAAATTTTTTTATAAAACCAAAACTTCAGGTTTCCCACTTTAAAACTGAGGAAATTCAATACAATCTCTGAACCCCTATTTTTCCCTTTTGAGGTGGAAATTTTCCGTTTCTTGATGCTCATTTACGCTATACAAAAAGCCTTCATGCATATTTCATCATTCTAGGTTCAGTAGCATCGGCTGTACGTTATTATAGAGTGTCAGACAATCAATGCGTACCCACTTATACAATAGTAGCTGCTCTCCGCTGTTTTACCCGCGTTACCGTAGGAACCTACCCTATGTGTTATTCCGGGTCATGGTCTACCTATATACCAGTTTACATTTAAATCCGTTGAGCTGTTTAGGCGTGAAAAAGTAAAAAGCATTACATTACATTGATTCATCGTCATAAACTTTTAGCATTTATAAGATTAACGTGCGTGGCCTGCTTTAGTGAGCACCATCAAGTAAAACGTCGTCCAGTTTATTGATCAAGTGGTACGTACATAAACTTCAGAAATTCATACAAATTTCACCCATCTTTAATTAGACAACAACCAATTAGTCGGTTACTACAATTCTGGAATTCAACAAATAGAAATAATCAATACCAACAAATCAAAACCAACAAGACACTAGATAGCATACCGCAAAAAACATGAACAGCTCTTATCGCTTCAACCGTATCACTGAAATAAAGCAACCTATATACTATACAGTAAAGACATTTACTCGTGTTATAACACTAAAATGCAAGGCGATGAAAAAACTCTCACTCTTAACCAAATATACAAGGAAATTGTGAAGACCAAAAAAGAAATCAAGCACTCCATAGAAGCTTGCGAAACACGATTATTGATGAAATTACAAAAATTGAAAAATTCAGTTCAGGAATTAGAAAAAAAAATTCAGAACTAAGAAAAATTCAGAACGATGAAAAATTGAAGAGAATAGAAAAGAAGAAAAATCTATTGATCTTTGGTCTGGATACAGAAAATAAGGAAATAACTTCTAACTCTATATGCCAAGAACTAAATTTACTCATTGGTGTTGATCTGAAGGAAACACAAATAAACGATATGTACCCTTTGGGAAGAAGTAGAAATAGACCAGTCAAAATTGAATTTGTATCCTATATCACGAAAAAATTGATTTTACAAAATTGTCCGAAACTAAAAGGCACAAAAATTTCAATTGTTTATGATTTGACTCCTCAACAAAGACAGGAACACAATATACTTAGGAAACATTTGATACTGGCACGACAGGATAAAAAAAACTCATTCATAAAAAATAATAAATTGTACGTTGAGGAAGTAGCTTATAGCGCGGCAAAACTTTCAGAACAACAAGTCCGTGAGGAACCGAAAGCAAATAGCGCTCCAAACACACCATTGTTAACTTCCAAAAGAATCACTGAGGACGACAATTTCAAACAAGTCGACAAACCGAATACCACTCCAATTGATCTAACGCCCAGTATCACGAATAAACCATTAACCCGAGCCCAAGAAAAATAAAAAATCGTTCCGGAAAACCCTAAAATATCCCCATTGAGTTGAAGTCTACTTTTTTTCTCCTTTTTTCTGTCTATATTGGGAGTGTAAAATTCAAAGATATTGGTATTGATTTCACTTATATGGACCAATACATCCGTGATTATGAATATTATCCAATGAAAACCATTACAACTGATCTGATGGAACTTGATAGTCACATACAAAAAAACAAAAAGCAGCTCAATATATTTCATGTTGATATTTGTAGTATTAGTAAAAATTTTAACCAACTTGAAGCTATCCTGAAATTGATTGAAGCTGATATGGATATTATTGTATTATTCGAGACATTCAACATTCCTGATCCAAACTTATACAAAATGAAAGGGTATAAAATTATTTACAATGAAGGCATGTTGAATAAAAACGATGGTACTATAATACTCATCAATGATTCAATCCAGTTTAGTTACACCATTGAATACATAGGAGATATCAAAGTGCTATCAGTGAAGTTCATACATTATGAAATGAAATTTCATGTAACAGGATTATACAAACCTCCATCAATTAAAACTGAATTGTTTCTGAATGATTTAACTACTTACCTAGAACGATTATCAAAAGAATCATTCGATTTTGATATTCTAATTGGCGATATCAATATAAATTTAAAAATATCAGACACTCTTAGCGAAATGTACTTAAACATAATGGGTGAGTATAACTTTACATCAACAATTAATGACTATACAAGGGTTCAAGGTAACAGCAAAACCTGCATCGGTCATTGTTTTATCAAAACAAAAACATCATGTTATGATAATTCCCAGCATTTTATAGTAAAAACACCAATAACAGATCATTACCCAATAGTGCTAAATTTAAACTTCGAAGAAAATATTAGAAGAGAAAATGAATCCCGATACAAAGAAAAAACTGATATAAACAAACTAAAAACACTCACGAAATCCATAACCTGGGGAGATTTTTATGCACTAAACAATGTCACTGAATTAACCGATCTCTTCTACGAAAAAATGATGAAGGCATCAAAAGAAAGTATAGCCAAGATAAAAATGAATCATAAGAAAACAAAAAGGACCCCTTGGAAAACAGATGGAATACTGAATTCTATTTAAAATAGAGATAAAATGTACAAAGCTTGGAAGAGGAATCCTGAAAATAATCACGTAAGTTGCAATTCTTATCATACAGAAATAAACTGAATTCTTCACTTAAAAAAGCCAAAAGTGTTTATTATAAAAATAAAATTTTGGAAAACTCAAATAGCAACAAAACGATCTGGAATATTGTGAAAGAAATAACAAACTCGAAAAAACAAACAGAAATCATAAAAGAACTTGATATTATTGATACTACAACTATAGATGATAATTCAGAAATGGCCAATGCGTTTGCAGAATACTTTATTTCTGTTGGAGCTGATTTAGCTAGCAAGATAAAAAAAACGAAATATGTGTCA
>WOGO01007292.1:0-11249 GCA_015342085.1 Leptinotarsa defecta | reverse complement strand
AAGCAATGAATTCAAGTCGTCGTTCAAAGTCCGTGGGTTTCAAACCTTGTACCAACTGAATTTTGAATGGGTGGTATTTATTTTCTTTCAGAATTCTCTGTACATTAGATTTACTCACACCGACTTCTTCTGCAAGAGTACGGATAGAAACATGTGGATGAATAATAATATAAGCCAACACATTGATCTCTAAATCTTCAGTTCTAACAGATCTCGTATGATGACGATGCTTTATAGTAGAAGGAAATGACCCAGTTCGCAATTTTTCTACAACTCTCGAAAAAGTCATTCGTGACGGAATGGGTCTGTCTGGAAAACGTTCTTGGTATAGACGTTGTGCTTGACGGCAGTTTTTCTGACATTCCCCAAAAATTAATAACATATCAATGCAATCACTTGGACTAAACGCGAAAGGCATACTGGAGTTTTCGCACAAAGAACACAGTTACTGTTTTGCAAAGAATCACTGAATCGAACTGACAAGTAGATACAATTCAACAACATTTGTTACTATGGCATCAACAAGCATAAGCTACTTGATGAAATTGTACAATATAAAGCAATTCACAATACAATATAAAGCAAATTATTTCATTCCAAGTTTAGCAAATTTATATCGTGATCCACGAAACCCTCAACTTCCAATGAATACGATACGGTTTCAGCAAGATGAAGCACCAACGCATGACCAAGATAATGTCCGACAATACCTCGATACAACATTTCCCAATCGGTGGATAGGAAGGCGAGGATCGATTTAATGGCCAACGCGATCACTTGATCTTTCATTATTAGATTTATTTTTATAGGGATATGTAAAGGGCAAAACTAAAGCTTCAGATTTGAATTACTTTAAAGAACGAATAACGCTTGCGATAATGTCGGGTCACGCCTGATATGTTAAATACTGTTAGAAGACAGTTTTATTTGAGATTAGGATATTTCCAAGCCGTTCACGTTGAACATTTTGAACATCTATTTCGTTTATATCCATAGTTCTTTTTCGTACTCTACATTTCATTACGTTTTGCATTACTTTTTAGTTTTTGGGTGTATTTCATGGAATTTCGGTAGCCACATGATTTTAATTTATTTTATCTCAATGGTTGCGATAAACTTGAGAGCGATAACATTTTTGACTAGAGAATGAAGAGACCTTTCAAACGATATATCACAAGACTATACTTCCCATTTAAAAAATTGGGGGTTGTACCTGTCATTCGAAGGGAGTTTAATTTGGCATTTTTACTTTGAAGAATGTCAAATCATAACTGGCATTTGGCGTGTTTTGGGGTTTTTTCAAATATGTACAGTAACCGAAATAATGAATTTAATTCATTTGGTTTCTACACACTGTATAGGCCCTGAACCAGCTGTTGGGGTTCCAAAGTCTTTGGTACGGAAGTAAATTGGAAAGTGGGTCCATAAAAAACGTAGAGAAACATACCCGGGTACACACGCGAGAAAACCTTCATAAAGAGAACGTCGAGAAGAGAACTGAATAAATGCTACAACAAAGCAGGACTTGGCTCAGAACAATTACGAGGTTACTTACTGAAAACTGTTAATCGAGTGGATACCTAAACAAAATTGGGTTATATAACGAAGAACTCAACTACTGGCAATATTTTAGGTTGATCCAAACATTTCTTCCGTCTTCATGAGTCTACTTTGAATGTAATTTCCCAGTGAATACTCATTTAATTCAATCGAAATAAGCTCCATTTGAATCAGTGCACTTTCGGCAACAAGCATGAAAATTGGGTGCTCCGCATTTTATGGAGTCTGGTCCTGATTGTGATTTGTGAAACGTGCAGTTAGGCGTTGTCGTGTTGTTATCACGATACGACTCTACTGTAATAGTTTGACCCGGTTGCAGAAAGTTATAGTGAATCACACTAATCAATGACCACCATACAGGTACCATGGTCTCTTTTTGGTAGGTTTTGCCGTTGGAAAGTGCCTGGGTATCGATGTCCAACCACTATCTTCAACGTCTGCTGTTGCCTTAGGAAATTCATGTTTTAACAAACATGACGATTCAATCCGAAAAAGGAACATTTTAGCAGAAGTAAAGAAGAAAAGTCCTCGAAACGTGACAATTTCTATCGATCGTTCATATCGTAGGGCAGCGACTGTTTGAGCTTTCTGACCTCTCGAATATGTTTTAAACCATCGAAAACCATATGGCAGCCGACTTCCAGTTCTGCTGCCATGCCACGCACTGTTTGTGATGTGTATTTATCAGGGTCCTCAAACCCTTTGGGGCTCATCTTCAAGGCCAACATCTCCGGAAAGAAATTTCGCACACCAACGTCGAATGGTGCGTTCATCAAAACTAGTATTGCCAAATGCCTGGTTGATTTTTCGAGAAGTGTCGGCTGCGCTTTGTTTTAATTTGAATTTGTATAGAGTACAAAATCATCTATCGATCAGTATATACCACGATCCAGTAGAATAATTGTTCACTGAGATATGAAGCTACAGAAACATACGATACTACTAACAAAACTTTTGTGAGAATCTAAGAACAAAAGAAGGGAGACAGTTCGTTGATTGTGAGAAACAGGATCAGAGGAGGCATACAAATACGGACAATATAAATTATGCCCGGGAGAATATGATATAGATACAACAACAGACTTGTACTAACTAGTACAGAGCAAGAGGTGTTGTGAAATGACTGTGAGATGAATGCAGTGAGACTGCAGTGTTTTCGAGAGATTTAGAAAAAAAAAGTCTGAGATAGTAGGAAAAACGTTATTATTAACAACATTCTTTAATGATTTCCAGACGTATTTTATTTCGGGAAATTTGAAATGTGCTTCTATTTATGTTCCTACTATGAAAATTGTATAATTTTTGGGATGAATAGTAATATTACAGGTGACCTTCTATTGTATGTCAGACATATTTGAAATAAGGCAATCGAGAAACATGGAAAGTCAAGAGTTTTTACGATTGATATCTCTAAGGCCTTTAATTATGTGTGATATGAAGGTTTGCTGGCCAAACTTCGATGCTATGGCTTGTCGGACCATATTTGTGTATGGCTCTCCAGCTTCCTCAAAGAACATTTCCTGCAAGTGGCCATTGATGGATAGATCTCGAATACTTTTACTATCAACGCTGGTTTTTCTCAGGGATCCATATCGTATCCAACACTCTTTATATTGGAAAAAAACTAAGAACTCAATATATTTTTGCTAACAACATAGTTGTCTCATTATTCAATTTAGATTCCAGAACATCAGGTGCGGCTGCACATCTTCACCACCAGCAGGAGGTCGCATATCTTAATGAGGATCTAGAAGTGATTTCTAATTGGTGTGGAACCAAACAGGTTCAATCCAATTCTACAAAAACCCAGGCATCAGTTTTCTCCAAGAAGATAAATGTATACGAACCGAATATAATAATGTCAGGACAGACAATTCCGCTTTCTGCTTTGATACGTTTGTTGGGAAATCAAATGGATATCAATATATCTTGGTACAATCATATCGCTGGAATTGCAAAGGCTGCTTCTCAAAAGCTTGGAACACTATTCCGAACCAGAAAAATGTACACACCTCAGCAACTTTTGATGCTTTATAAAGTTCAGATCAGACCTTATTTGGAGTATTGTTCTCATGTATGGAGCTCCGCCTCTAAGCATAACCTGAAGCTGCTGAATTCCATCCAGAAAAGAGGCATCCGCCTACGCGAACATCACTTGCAACCTTGATAGGCTGGAACATTGAAAAAGAAAGTTTGGGGATTTCTTTCATAAACTTCATGAGAACGTATATTATAGGTATATTATTAAATGTATCGTATAGAATATTTGTCCAGAACAAGCACTTTTCACAAACACTCGTACTAATATCAAAAATGAATTTTAACTCTAAAAATAATAACGGATCCTTCCTTTTTTCGATTGATGACAAGAAACAACGAAATTGAACGTGCAAATTCATGAAAAAATAAAACTTCGATCAGTCTTCCACTCGAAACCTTAACAAAAGGGCGAAAAAGCAAGAAATCACTTGACCCCTATTGGGATATAAATTTCGCAATAAAATTGTGACAGACAAAATTACTTGTGTCGATGTTATATATTTGGCCAAGATGTGAATGTCAGTCCTTATTTGTAGTTTTTCCATCCGACAGAATGAATAGCAAGAATTTTTTCAAAGAAGGGAAAAACGATCCCAGTAATAATTTCAAATAAGGTTTCTTTTATATCATTTCAGTGAATAACGTTTCGATGAAAGGGTCCGAAAAATATTAACTACTCTTGTTTCTTTTTTAAAATTGTTCCATTACAAATCGCTTTTCGTGGAGATGATTTGAAGTGATAATTTTGAAAAAAACGCTTTGGTGAATTTTGCATCACAAATTATGATTTTGAATAGAGGTCCCAAATAGGGTTAGTATTGGGTGACCTCGTTACCCAACAAGGGATAGCACTGTTTCGACACTCCAAGGTCTCATCAGTGGCTGAGCTACTGAAATACTCTAAAAAAACAACTCTGAAAGTAAAGGTGATGGCATATCCCCCTACAAAAACGCCATCTATGGAATCGAAAAAAGTCAATCAAAAATCAAAGAAGAACATGGATGTTCAAAGTGGTCAGTTACAAAGTCAAGCTTCAACCTCCGAACAAGATTCGTCCTCTGTCTCTTACAGCAGCTTTCACTGTACGGCAACTAGATCTGTTTAAGATCCAACACCGGATGGCGCTGTTTCGACCCGCCGAGGTCTCATCAGTGGTGCAAGGATGAATCACTGAACCATCCTAAAAAGGCAATAATGTCTCTTTCTACAAATACTTCTACGTACATCAAGGATGAAAGATAATCTTCAAAGTGGCCACTTGTTGCAAAAGCAAGCTTCGACATCAACTGCTGTACAAGAACTTTTCACTTTTTCTTTCACTTAAATACAGCTAGATGAATCTGTGATCCAACATCAGACACCGTTGTTTTGACCTGTTAAGGTTCCGTCAGATGTGCTAGATTGAACCATCCAACTAACCTTGAAACCTTGAATTATATATAAGCCTGAAAGGAAGAGCGATGACATTTTTTCCTACAGAGACGACATCGTGGGATCGACAGAATAAACAGATATCAAGGTTAAACAAAGCTTTCCAAGGGAGTTTGTTGCAAAGTTAAGCGTCGACATCGACCGCCGATCGAGATTCGCCTTTGTCTTTGGTTTTCGGTTTACAGATGTTTCCCGAAAACCCACTCACACTAACCACGAATCCAACCACCATCAATCGACTAAAAAAGGAATCATCAAGACTCTATTAGACCGTGCTTTCGGGCTCTGTATTACCAAGAAAGGTCTTGAGAAGGAACTAGACATCATCAAAAATGATCTTCAACGTAATGACTACTCCAAATCAATGGTGGATCACACTTTGGCTAAAAGACAGCAGGAGCCTCACAACCATTGCTTACACATTGAAAAAATAAGTACAACATCAGAAGCTGCTTCAGATCCGGAAACACTATCTGTTGCAGCCTCACGGAAACCAGGCCACAAAACGAGGACTGCGATTCCAAGAAATGCATTTACCGGATACCCTGTGTGTGCGGAAAATCCTATATCGGTGAAACTGAAAGGCCACTGAATGTTCGCATTGTCGACCAGAATGAACACATACAGCGAGAGGTAACCAGCAAATCAGGAATAGCAGAGCATGTTTGGAACCATTAAGATAACATAGAGCTGAGATCATACACAGGGAGGAACATTGGTTTAGGAAGAAATTCAAAGAAGCCGCATACATGTTGTCCTACAATGTATTCAGCCAAGGTAGCGTAGAGATACGCAACATATGGAAGCCCATAATCAAGCGAAAAATGGACAAATCCCGCCAAACGGTCATCTCCCACTAAACTGGTGAAGCGGAAAAAGGAAAACGGAGATAAGTTAAAGTACTCGAATGACACATTAACAGTCATCTCTCGGAGGAATTAGTCCAGTCATCACCCGAAGGCGATTGTGGATACTAAAAATCGAAACGTCGTTTAATAATTTGGCTTGGAATCTCTCAACTTTTCATTTCTATTCTTAACTTTTTGTTCAATTGTTCTATTTTACTATTATTTCATTTCACTGTTATTTCATTTCAGGTTTTTTTGCTTAATATAATTTTTATTTTCAGCTATTCTTTTTTAATTCTTCTTTTTATTAGTTCTTTCAGGGACTTCAAATCATTTTATATAATATCAGACAATGGAAGTCCGAACTAATGAAATTCATCATGAAACATTGTCAATCACCTTCAAACAAAGTTGCAAGTGATGTTTGCGTGTCCAATCAGGCGGATGGCTCTTTTCTGGATGGAATCCAGTAGCTTCAGGGTATGCTTAGCTTCAATGTAATATGCATGTTTATTTATGTTATATGGCATGGCGAATCAAGATATAGTAATGGTTCATGGATAATGCCAGTTCATAGCAAGCTTCATTATGATAGCAATACTATTATTGAAACAAAATTTGATGATGTTTTTAGAATGGAAACGATAAAAGGGCGAATTTATTGTGGTTATCGGTTTGTGAAAAACACTCATTTTCCAAAAACTCAAGAAATGCGTGAGTGATCACATCTATGTGAATTTTAAAAAATATTGGTCTCTATTTTTTGGGACATCTCCAACGGGGAATTGTATAAAATGATTTCGAAGATATTATTCCGGAGACAGTCAAAAATAATGCGCTGGATACATTACAGGATTTGCTATAATAGTGGCTACAGAGATTGATGAAAAAACTAGATGTATTGAAAATTGGATAGTTCTGTGAACAATTTGGAATATTATCTATCTTGAGTTTCCACAAGAAGTAGTTTGTCACCTTCATGTAAACAAATGAAGAAATATTACTTTGAATATTTTGGTACGGAAGGATGTATCGCGAAGTTACAGAACAATTTTCGAGTTATAATAATATGTTGGTCTGTGTGAAGTTCTGTGGGACTAGAGTTTTTGAGACATTCTTATGACGTGATACGTTGATATTTGTGTTTTTGTTGAGGGGAACTTTTTACAAAAAAAAAACTGTGGAGGCAGAGTTTGGTCAGAAAGTTTTGGTTTTTGAAGGATGCTTAATGATTCCAAGTTTTTCTGCGAGCGAGTGTTATATTTGTTTATATTCACTCACTGGAATATAAAATATAAGTGAAATAATGATATGAAAGAATACGAACGTATTCAAAAAACACTGTATTGTGAGATTTTATAAACGATTTCACGAAAACACAACACGTGTTTTGCCATACAATGGCTTCTTCGGGCATGTCTTCACAGTGAAGACATTCAAATATTAATGTTACGTAAAGATCAGGTTGAATTTGTGACGGACATTTTGCCATAACAGGGATGTAAGTTTTACGTAACAGTTACATAACACGTATCATCAGTTATGTAACACTCATGGTAATTTTACATAATTGTGTTTGCTGGGTATATACCAAAATTATAGTGAGATAGCACTTCAGCGAATAGAAACTAGTCATTCCGAAATAGCAAAGAATGTTTGGGCCAACATAATAGCAATATGTGTTGAAATCATCCTCATTTCGAATTCAGTTTAGACGATATAACACATAGATGGCGCCAGTGTCATTGCATTTACCGCTTTTTCAGTTAGTAGTAATCTACAGAAAAAAAGCTGTTGAAATTTTATGATATTCGACTCATGATTTTGTCAGTTATTGTGCTAAAAGTGACAGTACTTTTGTTTTTTCAAAACCATGGATTGAAAACGATTTCGTGTTTTAATTTTACACTGCTTGTTGATGGGAAAAATACCGTTCGAGCGAAGCAATGGATTGAAAAGTGTTATAGTGTTATAGTGTGTTCGCTAGATCAGAAACAACAGTTGAACGTTGGTTTGCTGACTTCAAACGTTGCCGTAGAGGAACCGATGATGTAGAACGCAGTGGACTTCCAAATGAGGCAAAATTGAATCGTTCCATAAAAGTGGTATTGAAATGTTAGAGCGGGGCTGGAATGATTGTGTGTCCCTTGATGTATATAACTTTGATGAATTGAGCCAATTTTGAACAGAAAAAAGAACTTATTTTCTTAGGACCGAGATTTTTCAGCCCACGTGTTATGTTGAAAAATAACGCATTTAGTCAGGCTGGTGTAGAAATCTGCAGAATGTATGAAGAAAATGGATTGAGGTTTACCTACTGAAATACAATTGACCATAACCATAAGGAATACCAGAAGGGTGAATATTCAAAATCAAAATATCGTGAAGTTGATGGAACACAGTGAATGTTCACGTCATAATAACTGTGTTAAATCTATTATCCTGGTATGTTCTAACTGACTAGGTGAGTTTGCTGATCAGAGTTGTATTGCTTTGAAGTTTTCCTGAAATATTATATTTTCGATAATGAATTTATATTCAAAATATTACTTTCGAAAAGGCAAGAACAATCATCTGAACTTTGGCATTCGAAATTGTGGATACAGAGTTGTGTATTTCTAAGTTCAATCGCTCGTAACAACTCCACCAATAAGATCAATTGACTGTGAAAAACGGTATCAGAGAAATAACCGATGTTTGAAATAAATCATAAATTTGAAAACGATTCATTTTAATGAATGGCACATTCCGAAAAAAGTTCTGTATGATGAAAAATGATTCATGAACTCGTGAATCATTATCTGAATCGAAATCTAAGTGTACCTCAGAAATGTTAAAAGATACGGATGATTGGCGATTTTTCATTGAAGTTTCTATGAATTTTGAGTCATGAAAAACATACATCTGTGGTTATGTTAGAAAAACCTCAATATTTCAGCAATACAATCAGTTAATTATTGGAAAATAAATATGAAAAAGTGAAATAATGAAAACAAAAGCCTCTCGTTGCAGTACATGAAAACAACAATACCGATATTTTCCAGTTGTTTTTGAAAACAATAGGTACTATTGAGTGACAAATAAAATCCAAATTTCAAATATTATAATAATCGACAGGTATAGAAATAGGCTGATTCTGTTTTCCACCATTATGATGCATTTACCAACAGCAATTTCATTATAAATTTGTTTTCATATGAAATTTTGTTATAGCTTTTTTTCTAGCGGCGGGTAGCGATCTATCATGATTCATAACTTACCGCTCAGTTTTAAAGACATGAACCCACAATTTGAGCTTTTAATAAACTTACCCCGACGTGAAATGTGCACAGTATGAATAGTTTACCGTCTAGGTGAACACATTATCCTCTTTCCGCGATCAAAAATAATCTAGACAATATACACTAATACGACAAATATGAAGTGATATTTCAGATTAACATATTTGTCCATTATTTTGTTAAATTTTCACTTGGGCCTTCACAAAACTGTATCTGAGGTATGATCATACATTTCATAAGAAACGAAAATTATCGAATGTTGCATTCATCCATTGATGTCTTCAATATATACCCAACACAACATTTCAGATCATAACGATTTCTATCTGCAAATATGCTGTTTCCAGAAAAAAAATTGTGAATTTTCGTTTTCTTAAAGAATATTTATTCATTAATCAATTTCTATTTTGTCGCAGGAGCCAAATCTGGTGAATATGGTGGCTGAGGCATGATCACGGTGTTGTTTCTGACCAAAGAGTATTGACTGTTCGATTATGTGGCAAGAACTCCTGATGCACTACGCCACGGTAATCGAAGAAAACAGTTAGCAAATCTTTGACATTTGATTGTACTTGACGTGCGATTTTTGATCTTGGTTTTCTCCTAAGCTCTTCCATTAGGACGATTGGATTCTGGTGTCGATATCATATGCTTCATCACTGGTTATAACCCTTTCGAACAAATCTGCATCTCCGTTGACGTCATTCAATAATTCCTGAGCGATGCTCATGTCACGGTTTTTTTTGGTGAAAACTTAGCAATTTTAGAACGAACGGACGAACGAAATTTGATTATTCACCTTACTTCTTCAACAGTCCCTTTATATGTTCAAATTATTGATAATGTCATGAAAATAACACATTATGTGTGTAATTGATTCGTCTACAGAAATACAGGTTTTCATTATTTGAAAAAAATACGTATTCCCGTCAACTCACCAAAGATGGTATTTTTTTGGAGTGATATGTTTCACCAAGAAAGGAAGCTTGACAGATATTTTCAGATGGCAAACAACATTGATCATCAGAATGACGATCAAACATATATAATTCATGAGCTGTTTCTATGGTCACCTCATTGTAAACGCAATTGTTCAGTAGAATTTTCATCTATCCGTAGACGTCTCATAAAAACATCTTGAGTCAGTTCAATACCATGTTTCGCTAAGACAATATTCACCATATTGTTTTGATATTGAAAAATAAAAAATTATTCGAAACTAATTTAAGATTGTGTTCAACATCGATAATAAATCCTATGGCTTGTTGTAACTGATACTTTGAAAAAGTCTGAAATCAGAATAAATATATTCACAAAACAAATTATTTTGTTGTGAAAAATCATGGAATGCTTCATATTATACTTTTATTATGGCTCCAATCTGGCAAAAAATCCTAACCAAGTATTTATAACAATGCATATTTACTTATTAGTCAGTGGGATATGCTTGAAGACTGGCAGTAAACAAATCTAAATAAATGAACTTTAAACGTTAAAACCAGTCTCGGATATACCTACACAGTAGGTTGAATGGACTGACGTCTATCAGAAAACAACTACTCCCCTGGCTGATACCACGAAGGGCGTTGGATTATATCCGACAGGCGTCAGTGCAGAAATCTTCAATGAAAATTTCCTGCATATGCAATTGGAAATACAACTGAAAGTGTTGACCCTCAATTTTCGAAACGGGCACACTTGCAGACTGGTTTCGGGCTCATTAGCCACTCATCAGTGTAAGATAATGGCCATCATCGACCTAAAGTGAATGATATTCCATAATTGAAAATTGGAATTCTTTCAGAGTATTTAATTTCTCTTCCTAAGTTGAAGCGAACAACAAAATGTCACTCCATCTAGTGGACGAGGTACTAACCAACTGCATATCCGAAATTTGACCGATTCCTCTGAATAAGGAAGAAAAACTTTCTTATTACTCTGAAAGAATCCCAATTTTCAATTATGGAATATCATTTACTTTAGGTCGATGATGGCCACACTATCTTGCACTGAAGAGTGGCTAATGAGCCCGAAACCGGTCTGCAAGTGTGCCCATTTCCAAGATTGAGGGTCGACTCCTTCAGTTGT
>WOGO01007291.1:0-11249 GCA_015342085.1 Leptinotarsa defecta | reverse complement strand
TTTTTTTTTATTTAAATTTCAAACCGCATCAACCACATAGGGTTATTAGCGGCGGTACATATGAGATACAGTATAAAGTACATAATTTGTTTTGTTAACTAATACGAAATTTTGAGCTTGTCCCTACTGATATGGAATAGGTTAAAGACGGCACTGTTGAAAAAATCTTATTACCTGTATAATATGGTTCACAAGCATGACCGGCGGCAGCCAACGGGATAAGCAGTAATTTACACCTAATTAGAGAACCCCTAAACTGAATAACGAGTACCAGGTAGTATTTTTAACATCATTAAAAAACATTAGGATATTGAAATATTTAAAATGGAATTATCTCACTGTTACGATCTTCACGGTACACAAGTTTCTCGAAAATACCCAGATTTCCGAAATTCAAGAACAATGATATAGTAATAATAATAATGATAATAATAATAATAGGTCTTTATTCCCAGAATGATACAATGAATAAATGTGTTCAGTTTTGAATGAATATAATATACCAACAGTTATTCGTAGTTATTGTCACGATAAAAAAACGAATAATATGCATTTCATTAGTTCGCACTTCCATTGTCTGATATGGTAAACAATGATTTGAAATCCCTGAAGAAACTGTAAAAGAAGAATCGAAAATTAAAGAAGAATAATAAAAACAAATAGATGAAAAAACAATTATATTAAGCAAAAAAACCTCAAATTAAATAATAGTGAAATGAAATACAAGTAAAAACAATTCAACAAAGAATAAAAATGAAATTAAAATAAAAAAATTTAAGAGATTCCTGACCAAGTTACGTCACGACGTTTGTATTGTTAGTATCCACAATCGCCTTCTTGGTGATGACTGGACTGATTCCTCCGTGATCTAACTATTTATAGGTCATTTGGGTACTTTCACTTATCTCTGCTTTCCTTTTTCCGCTTCACTGGTTTGGTGGGAGATGACCGTTTGACGGGAGTTGGTCATTTCTCGTTTCATTATGGATTTCCATATGTTATGTATCTCTACGCTAGCTTGGCTGAATACATTGTTGGATAACATGTATGTGGCTTCTTTGTGTAGGGACTTTTCCTACCACTACTTAGTATAAAAACATTTCATTTCTCTATTGCCAAGTAGTCATCCAAATCGAACACTGTAATCGAACACTCAAGAATCGAGTGGTCGAATACCCGAAATTTGTGTTGGCTGGACTGAATTTCTGTTTCCGCCAGATGAGAAGAAATATTAGGAAAATAGCTCTCTTAAGTCAAGCAGTCGAACTAGTAACATCTCTTTCTTGTGGAAGTGGAACTGTCCGCGTCGTCAAAACAACGTGGCGCTTTTATATTTTGTGTTTCGTTAGTCATAGTGTTTTGGTGTTGATAAAATTCATCATTGATAAACGTAGTGTGTTTAATAAATTTAATAAATTCACCTATCACAGTCCCGACATTTGAATTTCCCCCTAAACCAATGTTCCTTTTTGTGTATGATCTCAGCTTGGGACCATTTGATGTTATGTTGATGGGACCAAACGTGCTCTGCATTTTTCTGACTTGCTGGTTTTCTCTCGCTGGGTGTGTTTCTTTTCCGCACTCACAGGGTATCCGGTAAATGCAATTCTCGGAATCGCAGTTCGCGTTTGGTGGCCTGGTTTTCGTGAGGCTGCTACGGATGGTGTTTCCGGTTCTGAAGCAGATTCTTGTTGTACTTGGATCCAATTCTTCGTATCTTTTTCAATAATCCTCTGATGTAGGGAAGTGCAAGCACTGGTTGTGATGGCTTCTCTTTCTTTCGGAACAAAATACCTTTCAAATGATTTATCACTCCACCCCCCATGTCACTGAGAAAAATAGGAGGATAGTTGCTGACCGCAGGGAGGTAAAGTTAGGGTTATGATTTCTATATCAGAAATAGTACCCCTAGAAATAAAAATTAACGTGTTCTTTAAAATTTTTGACTACATGTCCGTTTCTGACTTACAGGGGGGTAAAATTTTCGTTGAAACGCACTGTATATTAAATATTCATCCCATTTCAGCGGACTAACCATCAAACATTCCTCATGTATTCGAAAGGATACATTAGCATGGGCGTAACTGAATGCCAATGTTCAATAAAATAAATTTACCAATAACCAGTTCAACGTCCATGCGTGCAAGTTTTGAATAAAACATACATCAAGAACACGACATGTCGTAAAGAATAATAAACTGTTACAGAAATCATACCCGGTTAATTACAATAACATAAGCAAACTCGATTTTTATCGATAGCGAGCTACCGATCTGGGACAATATCAATAAATAACATTCAATCGATAGTTTGAATTCTGTATAACAAATATCGAACAACTATAACCATAATTCTTGTAAGGAATACCTGAGCGTTATTCTACAGCGGTCTTGCAAGCATTGGAACAAGACATGCCTCGTGCATTAGATGAAATTCCTCGCTGCCTTTTTCTGTTTCTATATTACCTTTAAGAGAGAGTCTTTACGAGGTTTGCTCTATTTTTTGTGAGTCGGAGTGTCTTACCTGCAACACTTCAACATTAGTTATTAGGAAGTATTTCTCATGGCTGTTTTCTGATATACTCATTGCCAGATGTGTGAAACTACAGTGTGAAACAAATAAATACTTCTACTAACTTGGCTATCCCAGACCTGGTAGGAAAGGCACTTCAAAAGGTAGGAAATCATTAATTCTCAGCTCGCAAAAGTTTCGACTTCTGAGGGTTGTTCGTAAAGAGACCACAACTGGTTGCAAGCGAGTGATGACCATTTATCGCAAGTTGGATATTATAATATTTCTATGACAATAATATTTTAAAATAAGATTTATTTGTGGCGGATAATCTGAGGATATCCATAACAAGAAGTAACTTCAAAAAGGCATTATTCAACCTTATTCAGTTTTGATAGTTTAAAAATTAAATGGCCAAAAACTGTCTGAGATGTATCTCGACCCAAGATTGAACTAAGAATTGGTATGCTAACCCAGAGTTCAACTCACTGCTTCGAAAAGCTGCTCACAAGTTAAGTTAAGTTAGGTCTAAAGTGAGTGGGTCTATTCAACTCTCCACCGCAACCCACAAGGGTTTATTGTGGCTCACACATATTCACACTCGACCGAATGAACCCAGGTTCTTAACGAAGCCAATTAGTTTGAATGATGAGTGGTCTTTCAGGTCAGATGGTAAAAGTACGGCTTTGCCCAACTCTAAAAACCTGATTCGGTCCTCAGCGGGGCAGGCACAAAGTTTGTGCTCTGCTGTTTAATCATTTTTCAAACAAAGGCGACACACACTGTCTTCTGCCAGAAGTCCATAAATCTCTTTGCCATCTAGGTGTCAATGTTTGTTTGGCGAAGCCTGAAGCGAGGCCAATGACAGGTTCTGGTCTGATGAAGCTGCTTGCAGGGAGTCAGCAGCCTCATTGCCTTCCAGGCCAATATGGTCAGGAATCCACACCAGAGACAATCTGTTGAGTCTTCCTATCGAGGAGAGTCTGTCCGAGAATATTGAGATTGGATTCTTCCAATCGCTCCGCACACAATTCAATAGCGTAAATTCCCACTTGAAGTACAGTCGCATAGGTTCCTAGGCAAGTTGATATCTATGTCCTGGGTCTGCGACTGAAGACACCTGCACCGGAACCGAAAGGCGTATTTGATCCATCTGTGAACCAACAACTATCTGCTCTTAATATTTCCTTCTCCCGGAGGATCCAGTCCTCTCTACTCGGAAACAGTACTTTATAAGTCAGTTCGTAGTTGATAGTTGGAGGCATAAAGTCAGAGGTAATTTCCAGAATGCTGTGACTTCCAGTGTCAACCAACAGTCTGTTGCAATCTGCATTGAATTAATTTGTGCAATTGGCAATGTGCATAAGTCTGTAAGCAGTCCATCTAGCCTCTCTCCAGAAAAATGTGGAGAGGAGGTAGATCTAGAAGGATATCCATAGCCGCTGACGGTGTGGTACTGATGGCGTTACTGATGGCCAGACAAGCCTGTTATCACCTGAAGACGATTGTGGATATTAACAATCGAAACGTCCTGAAGTAACTTGGTTTGAAATCTTTTAATTTCTTGTTGATAATTTTTTAATTTTTCATCTCGTGTTAATAGTTGAATTTTTTCATTTTTTTTGGTTGTTGCTTGTATTTTATTTCATTGTAATTTAAATTTTTTTTGCTTAATATAATTGTTATTTTTCAGCTAAACTTTTTAATTTTTTTACAGATGTGGTGAATCCATAGGCTCAAAATGTATGTTCTCGAACATTCCTAACTTGTGAATCATAACTCAAAAAAGAAACTCAGACTCAGAAAAAAAGTAAACTGCTCATTGCAATTGAAAATCGATAAAGTGAACTGTACCTGTACTTTTGCGACAGTCTCAGGTGCATGTTCTACGAAATATCGGCACCAGAAGCCCAAGGGCTGAGTTATAATAATCTAAACGATTATATTATCAGTGACGAACCATCCAGATCGTGAAAATGAAATAACTTTGAAGAGATGAAACTAATAACTATTCAAATATGAGAAATAAGCTTTGTGACTTTCTGCTTCTTTATCCTTATACAAAAAAAGTTTTGAAAGATGGAAAAAAGCAATAGAGATTGCCTTTTGAGTGGAAGAACAACTCAGTAGCACTTGTGGTAACTGAGTTGAACTTTGTCTTTTGTTATATCAGCAACTAGCTCTGTAATTTATCTAAATATGTGTATGTAACTACAGCTGGAAAACAATAAAGACGATTACTATTACTATTATTATCATCAATGGAGATGTTACATTCATACACAAATTGGAAAAATAGCCCTCCCAAAACAACTACTTCCACATGAACATTGAATTAAACGAAAGAAAAAGTACTTTCGAAATAACTACTTTCATGAGAACAATGATTTAAAGAAATCACTTCTTCCTGTTCAGTTTGTACTTCACAAAATGTCCATTGTGGATTGGAAATGGATATTTTTCATAGGAACGCTACGTGACATAATATATGAAAGAGTTACGATATGGAATATCTCATATACACCATCGTCAATGATGTAACTCAAAGTTTCAGAATGAGACAAATGTCTTATTACCTCATCAGCAATCTCATCTCTTCCTATACAAAAGACAATGCTCGAAACTTTTATAGGTGTTTGGTACCTTTTAAAGAGATAGAATATTCTTTGAAAGACATGTTATCGTAAAGGAGTCCTAAAATATGAACCTTAACTGATTTCTCAAAAAACATACAGACATCTGTTTGTGTCAGAAAAATATAGCTGTTTACAATTGAGGCGTGATTTTCAAGTGAATTTTGAGTTTTAGTCGAAACATCGACCATCTAAGGAAAGCGAAGTATAAACATTTAAATTTTTTTTTCAGTTGATCTTCTGATTTGTATGCAAAATCTATGAGTACGACAAGTTACTGACTAATTGGACTCTTCAGTAGTTTATATGTCGTCAGTAACTTTTTGGAGTAAACTTATCAGGAGCAAATAATATGCAATACATCATTGAAAACTATACTTATTTCATAGTTAGTAAAATACTACAAATATTTCTTATTCAATTCCTTGAAAGTTATCTTTTTGATGTCACCTCGTAAAATAGATCGTGTTCAGTTGAACTGCTCCGATACTTCTACGGCATAAAAAGAGGTAATGTTGGAGATACAAATCAAACAGTTGTCCAGTGTACATAACAGAATTCCATATTAGTCGTTTATGGCAATTCTCTCATACGAAATGTCACAAAAGAAGGAAACAACATATCGTAGAAAGAACTTATGAATCTTATCTAAAATGTTAAAAAAACTAGGTGGTATGCCTTTTCATTTGCACCTGCCATTTTGATTTTTGTATGTTTTGTCTTTGCATTCGTCCACCGTGTAAAGAGCTATAAGAGAAAACATAATAATTGCGAAAAACTCAAGTTGATAGGCACTGAATTAACAATCCTTCATGTATGTTGACATTTTTCAATTTAGAGTCTGAAAGAAATAAAAAAGTATACAATCATTCTTTAAAAATATTTCAGTTGAATACACCATGAATTAGCGTACATCCCTATCCGACATTTTCATAAATCGAACAAATAAAAAATAATATTCATTTAGCAATGTACCTACACATAAGTGTATGCATGATTTTCAATTTTAGGAAAGGGACAAATGAAAAATGGCATCACAGAACGAAGATTGACAAAAGAATGTTCCTTGAATGTGAGACATTAGTGAAAATAATGAAAGAAGATTGTTTCAAAAGTGTTTTCCGTTTAAATGATATTTGTTTTCGTAGCTTCATAATTCAATCGAAGTATATACTTATAGAGAGAGATTTTGTACTCTATACATTGAAGTATTTTCCGAACTTTAGTGTTTGCCCCTCTTCAACTTGGAACCATATGATGTCGTTTAGAGGCCAATTTTTCTCTACGAATTCCAATTAATTCCAGACGCTGTCTAAATACCCCTACAAATTAAACAGGCATTTTGCAATGACAGTGTTAATGAACGAACTGTTTGACGTTGATTTGCGAAATTTCGTTCCGGAGATTTCAACCTCAACGATGAGCCACAGTAATGCCTGTCCTTGTTCATCTTCCACTGCCTGAACCACAGTGCATGCCGTTTTTGGCGAGTGCATTAGCTTGGGATGTGTGGGTTGAGCAAACCGGCCATCGGATGCATGCTTCCACGTCGCCCCGCTGGATACGGGAATCACAGAATCACTTGTGTTGCTGTTATTACCTAAATGAATGGCACCCAACGATGGCTTCATTCTAAGGTGTGTGTATCCGTGCAGAGAGGATGAATGACACTGAGCCTATCGGCTGTCTCTACGGAACCTTCGAGATACCGGCGCCCTCTCATCATAGCATCGGGGTTTTGTCGTGATTGACCTTCTTTCCCTAGCTACTTGTGGGACTATTATGGACAGAGTAACTTTAAAAAATTCTTTCTGACGCTGATTCTACAGAGGAGATGGATGTCGATCTTACGACTCCAACTGACCTCCCTGTAAATTTAGATCAGAAGCGAGCGCTTATCAGTTCTCCACTCCTGATCCAATAACTGAACCTAAAAAAAAAGGTTTGGTGGTGCAGCCAAGAAACGACTGAGTCGTATCCTCAAGAGCGGAGTACCTTATGAAACCGCCTTGCACCAAATTCTTAAGTGGCGTACGCAGAATCTGTCTCAGGTGGAGGAACAAACCCTCCATGAGCAGGTTAGCAAACGCTTGCGCTCAAGTGATGATTCACAAAAACCAGAGGCGAAAAAGCCTGCACGGGTGAATCTAAGGCATGGTCAGGTGTAGCTGACGTGCAAAAACCCTCATATGAAAAGGTTTTCGACGGTATCAAGGTGGGAATCTTGCACCTTGACTATCCGACTACTTTATTACCGATGAAACAGCAGAGCATATACTTTGTGCCTTCCCCGTCGAGTTCGGCAGAGCCGTACTCTTACCATCAGACCTGTGAGACCACTCACCATACAAACTAATCGACTTCGTTGAGAAGCTGGATTTATTTGGTCGAGTGTGAGTAGGTGTGAGCCACAATAAACCTTTGCGAGTTGCGGTGAAGGGTCGAATAGACCCACTCACTTTGGACCTAACCTAACCTAACCTATAGTACTTCAGGACGAGGATTTGATGATCTTGGTGTGATCAACCAATCACTAATGGTGCGTGGTATGGCGGGAGAACTGGGTTTTTGGTGGTTTAAAACTCATTTGGAGGATCGAAAAGCTCGACATGTGAGTGTCTCACGATTTGAACGATCGGCAGAAATTTTCACGTTTCGAGGTGTGTTCTTCTTTGCTTTTGCGCAACGAAAACGATTATTTTTTGGATCGTCCCCTGTTATAATGTATTCTCCATGTATGAAAACAGAAGACGTTCAGTACAATATATTGTTACTGTATGGTGATCAGCGGCTGGTGTGCTCCAATATTTCTTTCTGCAACCGGGCCAAATCATCATAGCATAGTCCTATTGTGAAGAAATCGACGGTATATACCGCAGCAGCAGCCAGCACTGGTCAGCAGAAGAGGTCCGATCCAGCTCTACGACAACTCCCGTCCGCACGTTTCACAAATCACCGTCCATACTCCCCAGACCTCTCGCCAACACACTACCATCTTTTCAAGCACTTCGATAATTTTCTCACCGGCCTTCGTCGACTTCGTCGAATCACGAGCACAATATTTTTATGCTGACGGTAAAATCTTTTTGTCTCAAAAATCAGTGTCTCCTAAAAATATACCCCTTTCCATTCAAACAAGATTCCTATGGCTGGGATTCAATCAAAAAAGCGAATGAATGTCATTATGTACTCTCATCGATGACATGAGTAGATTCAACTCATTCGTGACATAAAGTCGTGATTGTATGATTGAATTGAGTGATTCATCTTATAATATTATCCAGATTGGTGCTGAAGAGGCAATAAGTGTCTCATTCCGAAACACCGGATATCCACCAGTGAGAATAACCGTGTTCCATGTAAGTGAAATTGTACCTCATTCATTTACTATATTGTATAGCAATCCTGTAAATGATATCTGATTCGATTCCATAACGAATGTTCGTTTCATATAAAAGTAGTTGTTCCGAAAGTATTTTTCTATCGTATAATTCAATGTTTATATGTAAGTACCTGTTTCGAGAGGTATTTATCTTTTAGTTTGTGTCTGAAAGTTACTTCTTTCCATGATCTACACATATTTGTATGGAGTTAATTTTTTTGAAATTGATTGCTTTCTTTCTTTCTTTAGAGAATCCCCACATTTTTTATATCAGGATAGAGAAATTGAAAGATAAAACATTTTTCCCCCAAAAATGAATACCTTTTAAAAATATACCTCTTTCAATTCAAATTAGATGTTCTAATGAGAGATGCACTATTCGTTTTCCAAGACTTGAACCGTTGATTGGATCACTAAAAATATACTCGGAGAAGCAGTTGTGAAAAAAAGCCTCATTCAACATCTCTGAAACAACGTATCACTTTGTGTCTTCTGCCAAGTTCTTTTCGGCAGAAAACTCACTTTTTTCAAAGTTTAGACAGTGTGTTGTACATGAAGACATTACATTTATATTTATTTTGCAGTAAAAAATTGGTATTGGGTGATTATTGTTCCAAAAGTTGGCAGTGCCACAATAGTACTACAATAGCACCACGAAAAATCAGTTGAACCCATGTTCAAACTAATGAAGCAAAAAGCGCTGCATAAAGTATTTTGCATGCGGTTTAAAAGATTTTCACCCAACTTCTCTCTACCTGAACCTCCTGTGAAGAGTCTAACACCTGGTACCATTGATATTACTATGTTATTAGTATCAGTATACGATTGTAAAAAATTCGATCTCTCCAATTAATTCATGGGATCTTTTCGCAACGTTTAGAACATCGAAAACCTACACCAAAGGAAGCAACAAGTTTTAGTGAATATTACAAACAGACTAGAACTTTGTCCAAAGCCCTTAATAGAACTACAATGCAGTAAGGCATTGCCAGTCTTCTTTTAATAACATTAAAAAAGTTGAGTTCTGCGATTGTTAGAAATATTCACACCTGGTACAACCATAGGAAATCGCATATATTCACTTGAGTGAGAATATATTAATAATGGACATGGGTGCAGCATTCGGTGCCACCAATTTATCAGACTAAGTGCAGAATGAATCATCATGTTATGGGATTGTTCCTGTAATAAAATCGTTCAGTATTCCTGAAACATACAAATTGCATACAATTCAGAAATACCTTTCTTGAACAGAGTAGGATAAACTATTTATGTGATTTGTAGCTTTGTTCATGTGTGACAAAACTGTAATTTGTTCCTCAACACACAAAGAAACGCACACACAAACTGAAAGTTTTCGAAATTTTTTCATTTGTTTTATATTTTAAGCACAATCAACTGCTGTGGTAATTAACCGTTTTTCGTGAAGTGAATAATTGTATGTTACGTTTCCAAAAATATTCTTAAATTGTATACTGTACATATGCGGTATTTCCAAGTTTGAAATATTTAAAATGTCTGAAACCTCTGTACAAACTACTGATTTGTAAAGTTGGTTGTTCCTTAGTGCATCTCTGTACAAGCAGCCTTGTTTGGGAAATCACGTGCACTATGCATGACAATGTGTATATATATATATATATATATATATATATATATATCTACCTTGAGGAACACCATTCTCGGTCGTAAGGTAATTATTAGTCTACGTAGCATTTTCTCTGTCGTGGATAATCACGTAGTTCCATCATTTTTGTATATAGGAGTGACAAACTTTTGAACGAAATAACAAGCTTATTCAACGAAATTAAGGAATTAAATCAAAATCCCAATACTAGTGTTGGAATATAGAGCTTTTGATAATATTGAAACGAATCTACAAATCTGATAGTGGACCATAGTATTCAATATCACAAAATGTAGTAAAGACAAATCATCTTTCGTTTCACGGTATTCAGGTCCATTTCATCAATATTTCTAGAAATACACGCCAGGAATTATTTATCTTGGGACTCCATGGGGACTTCCATTCATTGTCATTACTTTTCGATACAGTTACTACTAGAATTCTTCGATTGACTGAACTTGTGGTACATTTGTGGGGTCTTCTGATTCATAATTACTGAGTTCGCCTGACATAATACCACGAAGCGAGATGTGGTCAAAATATTATAGCACTGCAATGATAAGAAATATTAATAAAATTGAGCAGTTTTGGGTATATATCTGCAGGTCTTTAGGTACCTATAGAGATTATTGGTGTTTCCAACTTTTTCTCGAACCTGATCAACTTGGGATGCTAAAACCCACGAAATATTTCTTCAGCGAACAGGTTTGACGTTCGAGAACATATTTGGAAGTATGAAATTATCGAAGCCTACTTGCTTTTGAATATAATTGGAACTTAACAGTAAATTTATAGATTTGCTAATTTGTGGTTAAATCAAGCAAATCAATCAATCAAAATATACTTTATTGTCAGAAGATTTTGTATCCCATCGACAAAGATTTGTAGGTATAAATATAAGCATAACTAATGGTGTATAGATAAAAACTGACAATTGATAAAGGTTTGAATAGATACGAATACAATAAAAATAAATATAAAATGGAATACAGGTTTTGAAATGATTCATTAAAATACTCTTGCAAGCTATTATAGGGTATATCAGCTAGCAAATTTTTAACTGCTTTCTTGAATTGTACGTTGGTCAGATTTGGAG
>WOGO01007290.1:0-11250 GCA_015342085.1 Leptinotarsa defecta | reverse complement strand
CGGAATAGATACAAAAGATAATATACTCGAAAGATCGATTATATTCCAGTGATGGAATTTATCAACTAGCAAAAGTTTTAGATACTAAACAATTATTTTTAAACGTCTTGATAGTGAAGCAGAAAAAAGGACCTGAAAATTATTATGTGCACATATATAATACTCGGAAAGGAGATAACCCCCTCGCAGTGCCCTCCGTATCTAAGACATTATCCCAAAATTCATCATATTTCCTCAAATCCAGAATATACAACGCAGTTCCCAGTGAACTGAAAACAATCAACTCGCTAAGCCTATCCAAGAAAGAACTGAAAAATTGGATTTCAAACCTTTCTAGATCATTCACTCATCAACTGATCGATATAAAGAATGATTTCTGAAATAATACAATAGGAACAAAAGACTGTTCTACAGAGTTCTTCGTTTCCATTGTGGACTAAGTTTTCTTCAATGAAAAAGTATCGATACTTTAAATCTCAATAGCTTCATTTATATATGTGCATGTGTGTATATGTATACGGTAATTGATCTTTCATCAACACGTATACACCTTTATCCTTTATTATTTACTATCATTATTTCCTTCATTGTTTCACGACAAACATATGTTTTTGTGGATTACAACTCATATTTATTCACTTATATTTCATTTCATGATATAATACTATGTGAATTATGTACAAAAATATTATCAAAACCATTTACCTACCTGCTCAAATTATTATGTATTATACAATTAACTTTGCCATTTGTTCTAGTGAATAAATATATTATTATTAGTACACTATGTGGATTTATGAAAATATGTTTTTCGACATCGTCGAGAAATTTATTAGCTTGATCTAAAAAGTAACTTATTTGGAATATTTTTTGTTTACTTAATTTCCATCTTATTTTTAGATTTTTGTGTGCGAACACTCCACAAGTAGTTTTGATCAAATACTTTTTTGAAACCTCGACTTGGTTTTCAAATCTTGAGTCATTTTTCTTAGTTGGATACCACTTTTCTCTACTATCTAACGCCCGAAATTATACTCGTATTGCCTTTTATATTAAATCGTCTACACCAAGAAAAGCCATTAACAGGTATCAATAAATGAAATTAATGAATAATTTCACTTTCGAACTTCATTAACTTCTACACAGTTATCTAAATTAAATTGTGGAGTGTTTTAATTTCCTGAAACTCCAAAGTTGAGATAGGAACTAGCAAAGAATGAAATATATCTGGGATGTAACGTAGATGAATGGAATACAAATTCAATAATATTTTGGACGACAAAGATTATTATTCAATTTTTTTATTGGCCCACTATATTAGAGACCGGGTTTTCATTGAAATATGAACTCCGTACTTTTCAGAATAAGCTTGATTGATGTGATGAAAAAAGTACAATCGAAATATATATTGATGGATAGATTAATGGATATATGCATAGATGGATAGATGAATATGTGGATTCATGGATTAGATAATCCTCATGTCACAAATTTATTGTACAAAAATAATCAATTGATGGTAGTCCTTGCAATTTATTTAAAGGTCTCTTCATTCTAAACTCAGAAAATGAATTTTGCAAAAACTTGCATTTTGTTGCTGACGGCGGGCCTTTATACTATGATATAATATTTCGTTCATTTTCGAATATTAGTTCTTCAAGTGATAATTTTTAGAGTTTCAGGTAAAGTATCGTAAATTGTGTGCTTTAGATGTCTTTTTGAGGTACTGAAGAGTAGCCTTCATTTTGGTAATCGTGTTTAATTGTTTCTGTTCCTTTCTTGCTGAAGTGGGACTTAGCATTCAGTCAACGAAAGTATAGTTTGTTTAGATGCATTATTTGGTATTATTCACATATTTGGTTACTAGAACATCTTAAAGTTCTAGACATTATCAGCTTTCAAATTCTATTTTTGAAAATTTCTAATCAATATTTAGGAATCACACTTTGAGAAGTTATACCTTGTTGATCCTTAGCTCTCTTCGCCTTCTGAGGGTTGTCGTTCGTAGGAGTGTGACAGCTGGTTAATGTAAGAACATATTTCAAACATACATAACTACAAAAGTCACTCAATTAACACACATTCATCTATGTTTCTCCGTACTGGTGAGTCCTAGGAAGCTAAAATTTGGTATAAATGTGCTTTATGTTTTTGATGCGCACTTAAAAAATTTTTTCGAATATTCCAACTGGGGCGTCCCCCGTGGGGGAAAGAGTAGCTCGTTTACATATGAAAGTTACCTTTTTATCATTGTTTCTAAAATTTTGTATGTAGATATGTTGTAGATGTGGAGTGAGAAAAGAATTTTGAATGAGGCTGGTGCCTCAGTTGGAACATCTGTTTTAAAATATGTTTTTCCGTTAATCAGCTGCCGCCCCCATACGAACGACAACTCTCAGAAGTTGAGAAACTTGTGCGAGCTAAGGACTAACGAGGTCTTACCTTTTAACGTGTGATTCCTAACACATTCAACATAGGTTAGAAATTAATTGGAATTTGAATCAAATCTCCGGTTAGCGAGTATCACTCCGCATAATATGAATTGAAAAAAAATCAGAACAAATTTTTAAGATGTTTTCACTTCAAAAAATATCACGTATGGCCAGACTACCGTTAATTAAAAACTTCTCATTCGAGGAATCAATTCAGGATACTGTCTCTCCAAAATAGGCGCAAAATATCTGTAACATTATTTCTTCACCGGCTTCTCAATAATAGACTAAACTAACCCCATTCATTATCCTTAGTTAAATTTCACGTTGCAACCAGAAAGACAAGATTAAATACAGAATTTTTGCTCTATATATGCCCCAATTGCAGGTATGAATTGAATGTAATTAACGATATAGATTGGACAAATTACCCAACAAATATAAGGAAAAGTCATTATGCAGCTAGTGGAAATGTCCTTAAAAGATCATCACACTTATTATTCTGTCCCGTCACCACCGGACTTTGTTTTTTCAGTGTATTATATTATAAATAACAAGGTCATCCTTGTAATTAGACTTATGTGATGTGTTCAGGTGAATAAATAAATAAATAAATAATCAGCCTTAACTATTCAATCTCTACCACAGAATTTATGAGCCATAATGGATTTCAATATCAATTTTCAATTTGTTGAAAAGGAGGTGTGTTTGACCTGTCATAACTGAAAAGCATATATTGTGTTTTTCTGATTTCTTGGTTAATAACAGATACTCAAAGTGATCGGTTATATAAAATAAATATTTTCCTACGATCTCCATAAGTTCTTTCATGTTTCTCCTTGTCAATCTGTCAACAGAGTAGCCGGTAATTTCCCCTTTACACACAAGTGAAAATATACTGTTAATATACAAGTTATATTAAATGAGATAAGGCCGAATACAGTGCCCTGTGGTATTCCATATTATTATTTTTTGATCGCTGAAGCTCTTAGGTACTATAAAAAACAGCAACTATTGAAGGAAATTTTTTTTTGATGACCATTTCGTCATTCATTAACGTATAAATTTTTCAACACAACCCATTCCTTTACAGAGAATGAAATTTATGTGACAATAAACTTATATGGCGTATGCAACAGGCGGGCAGTCCTGACTCTGCTTTGTACCATATTCTCACGTTCTGAGCCCCCAGAGACACTGGAGAGGCATTACAAGATTGTTGTAGCTATAATCCCGGGGGAGCTTTAACATTTTCACTTTGAACTCGGCGGTATTTACAAGTTACTGTGCGGTTTGTCCTGTGTCAAAGCTTTGTTTAACAAGATAGTATTTTAATCTGGTCGTAGGCTACTAGTGTTTGTTGAATATACCCTGAATTCGAGGAGAAATTGAAAGTTTTAGAGATCGCCTAGTTGTAAAGAAAGTTTTACTTATTTATTTTTCGGTTTATATTGGCAAAGTTGTTATATAACTTTGAAATAAATTGAAAATCCAATGGAATTTAATTCAGTAGTCTCCTCACATAATGCAGTAACATAGCTCCATAGAAAAATGTAATAGACCTATACAGAATTCCACAGAATTATAATGTTAATTAACTCATACAAAAATAATTGAATATACCTTGGTACCTGCCTTTTTATCCACTCGTAATCAAGTTTTACTACATTCGGTTTCAGATATATTTATTTCAATATTGGTGAAACATTCACTGAACAAATCTGCTTCATGGTGAAGATGGTTTAGTCTTTCTTCCTTCTTATTTTTGTAATAAATATAGTTTGAAAAAACTAAAAAACATGCTTTTAAGGAACATCGAACTGAAAAGTTAAAAATATTTTTTTATAACAATCGAAAAATACTAGTATTATTGTGAAAAAAGCGTGGATGCTAGATATACAAAAAATATGTCACAAAGCGCCCATGCTTAATACTGGTATTTTTCGATCGTTATTGTTTTAAGCTCATTTAAAAAAAATAGTTTTAACTTTTCAGTTCGATGTTCTTTAAAAGCGTGTTTTTTATTTTTTAAACTATATTTATTTTTTACTTTTTAGTTTCATATGCTATAAAAGCATGTTTTTTAGTTTTTCAAACTACATATATTTATTTTTCAAATCAATTTGTTGATTTGATGTAATGTCAAGCACCTTAATTCTATTTAGGTAACTGCATTATTTAGGTGTACATTTTACGATAACGTTTTCATTGTTGAAATCCATATTCTGGTTTGCTTTCAAATAATCGAATTAGATTTTGAAATGTATCTTTCGTTTCGTTAAAAACTTTTTTCTGTATTAAATCACGAGTAATTAATATTTGAATGTCTAAATATTCCATCTGTAGTAGACAATTTTGCTAACACTTAAAATCCATTTTTTATTTTGATTTTCTTTCGAACAACCTTCCAAGGAGGTTACTTACTGCGCCATCTGCCCGCGAATAGATCAAGAAATATCAAGGAGGTTAGGTACAGCCCTATCTGCCCGCGAATAGATCAAGCTATAATAATGTCGATAATTCTGTTAATACAAATCGAGACCTAGGGAATTACAAGCGTGTAAAAAACATGTGGGAATTTTTCAAAGAAACAAAACAATTAATTTCGAAATGAACTCTTGCGTAGATCATACAAAGAAGTAACTTTCAGAAACAAACTGGAAGAAAAGGCCCTCTTCTTTCATATAAACATTGAATTCTGCAAAAAGAAAAATACTTGCCAAACAACTATTTTCATATGAAGATCGAATTACATAAAAAAACGATTTCCTATTTAGTTTGTACTCCAACCTTTCGTCTTGGAATTGAATCAGATAATTTTCACAGGATTGCTACACAATATAGCGTATGAAAGAGGTAAAATTACACTTACATGAAACTTTGTCTTTCTCAATGACGGATATCCGATGTTTCGGTACTGTGCCTCCGGTACTGATTTAATTTCATACCCAAATATTTTATAGACGTTGCCTTTCACAGTCGGAACATAAACTTTCTGGCCGTTCCTGGTAGTCGTATGTAAACTTAGGGAAATATAGTTATATCCTGATGATGTCAACTTGGTTAGCGAAACGCGTATCGCAATGCAGCATTTTCGTTACAACTCTGCATCTGTCGTTTGGAGTCCGCGATATACGATTTACCAACAGAGAATTGAAAGTGTTCAAAATAAATTCGTCAAACAATTAGCCCGTAACAAAGACATTTTTATAATCAACAGATATCTTGGTTTACAAAAAAATATTTCCTAATATCTCTCACAGGTTGTAGAAGAATATCAGATATATTATTGACCGTGTGGATTGTCTAAATTTGATAACACAAATACACCTTGCAGAGACTTGCGGAACCATAATCTCTCTGCTACCTCATTTAGAAAAACCAATTCAGGTAAAAACTTTCGAGCACTTCGATCGTCACTTCATCGTCTTCGATAATGTCTAGTGTGGTATCAGATGAAACGTCAGGCATACAAATCTACAGACCATGGCCAAAAAATCCTGAAAATAGCTTCGAAACAAAATCTATGCAACTTGAAGAACATCCTCAGACTCAAAAACTATGTGAAATATATTTTCATTTATAATCAGGTACCGGTTTTTCGTTTATTGTTCATTTGATTTTCTCTCATATTTGTTACTAGTTAACGTACTTATTGTTTGTATATTGTTTATACACTATCTTTCATATGTGAAATGAGGATATCTTTTTGATTTATTTTGTTTGTATCCCTAGTCATGCATTAAATGAATGAATAAAAATGAATAAATATACACTAGGAACAGAAGAGGGCCCAAAACAGTTCCCTGTAGTACTCCCGCATAAATGTAATGGCCTCCCAAGGTTTTTTCTAATTTGAACCAGTTGTATTCAAAACCACCAGCTTATACTCAGGATCATCAAAAAAAATGACGTGAAGTGTGATTTTTATAACGTTATTTGTAGTATGAAACATCACTAACGAATGCCCAGTTTTTCAACATTGAAGGCATACTTCAAATCTACGAAGTGGTTTTAGCTGTGCCTTAGATGTAATGAAAATGGGACCTTTTAGTTATTCTCTCCCAAAACTATACCGTTTTCAATTTAAACAAGATTACTATGGCTTGAATTTAATCAAATGAGCGAATGAATATCATTACCTACTGTCATCGTTAACATGAGTAGATTCAACTCATTCATAACATAAAGTCATAATTTTATATTCGAATTGAGTGCTTCACCTTATAATTTGATACAAATTGGTGATGCACAGGCAATATACCGAAACATCGGATGTCCACCAGTGAGAATGACATTATTTTATGTGAGTGGAATTTCACTCTTCCATTTACTATATTGTGTAGCAATACTATGAATAATATCTGATTCAATTCCATGACAAATGTTACAAACTGAGTAGAGAAAGGTGTTTTTGCATAATTCAGTGTTCATATGAAAGTATTAAAGACGACTTTCTGTTCCAGTTTGTGTCTTCCCCAAAACTTACTCTCTTCTAAAAATATCCTGCTTTCAATTCAACATGAAAAAAAAATTGTATTCTCGTTGTCACAAAAATTAATGAATTCCTTGCGGAAAATAATAAAGCAATAACAAAATAGTTCTCTAACCATCCACTAAAACATCATCATTCAAAAGTTTTTTTTTCTGAAATCGAATCATTTTTTCATGAAATTTTCAAGAACTATTACATAGTACAATGAAATGATAATCTGTTAGAGAAAATGGCTGTCTGAGCTAGGAATGCGATACCCTGGGAATATGGAAACAAACATGTGATTGTTGAATATGTCAATCAACGTGCAAGTGGGGTGAGCCGGCCATGTTGCTTCATGCCCCTGACAGTTGACGAGCGTTGACAGACAACCATACTCGCCCCTTATCATATGTCAAATTATATTTATAATTTCGGCATAACGTATGCACGGTCGATCGTCCAGGAGAAATTGTTGAGTGGGCGGAGTATGATTTTTGTTGGAATCGATATTTCGCTGGTATCGAGTACTGGATGTACTGAAAAATCGCATTTGATGTAATATTTATCACGGAAGCGCAAATATGTTTCATATTTGTTTTTGTACCGCTTTGGAACTCAAAATTTCACCTTTAATCACAACTTCAATCACGGAATTTCGAGTTCAAAGTTCTTATTTCGAATGTTGAGTCGAAATTTCGAAATTGAAGTCAAAGTTCCGAGTTTGAAGTCGAAATTATGAAATTTATGTTAGAATTTCGAGATTAGAGTCGAATTTTTTTGTATAAACTTTGAGTTTAAGTCGAAATTTCGAGATCAAACTCGGAATTTCGAGTTTAAAGTCATAACTCCCAGTTCAAAATTGAAATTTTGAGTTTGGAAATCGTAATTTCGAGTTGAAAGTCGTAATTTTGGAATAAAAATCGTAATTTCTATACAATAGTTGAGATTTCGAATTTTGGAGTTTCAATGGTATCCGCAAACGTCTTCGTGTGATGATTGGACGATTACTTTGAGTGATGACTATTTCTATGCTAGCTTGGCTCAATGCGTCGTTGGATAACATATATGCTGATTCTTCGAACTTCCTCTCAAGCCACTGTTCTTCTCTGTGGATGATCTCAGCTGGAGAACACGATGTAATGTTGATGAGTCCAAACATGCTATCTGCTATTCCCGATTTGCTGGTTTCCTTTCGCTTGTGTTTTTCTCGTCCTTGGCAATCGCCTCCTTGTTTCACTAATATAGGATTTGCCGCAGTCACAGGGTATCGGATAAATGCAATTCTTGGAATCGCAGTTCGCGATCGGTGGTCTTGTTTTCGTGAGGCTGCTACGGACGGTGTTTCCAGATCTGAAGCAGGTTCTGATGTACTTGGACCGAATTCTCCTTATTGTCTCTGGTGTAGGGAAGTACATGCACTGGTTGTGACGGCTCCTCTTCCTTACGAGAGAGACTCTTGCTGTCTGCTAACCAGAGTCTGTTTACCCATCACTTTGCAGATCTTAATTGATGAAGTCTAGTTCCTTTTCGAAACCTTCCTTCGTATTACAGAGCCCGAAAACACGATCCACTAGAGTCGTGATGATTTCTCTTTTAGTAAGTTGATGGTGGTTAGAATCGTGATTTAGATACCGTGTGAGTAGGTTTTCGATATACAGACGTTTCCCAATTAGTGTCGGTCCTCTTCACCATGGCATTTCGTTGTGGACTCCCTTTTCCATTGTGAAGGTGATGGTAGGTCTCACGCTGTTGAAGTGCTCAACCAGCTTTGGGGTTTCTTGTGAGCCTCTTCAAAATTTGTTGAAGTGAGAGATATTGAGTAGACAGATTTCGAACGTAACTTTTTATCATTATTTATTTCTCTTCCATTTATGAGGTGAACACCTTGAAGCTACGCTAGAAAAGAATTACTTTCTTTTCTTCAGAAAATTTAAATTTGATAAAAACTGATCAACCAACGGTAGTTTTGTATGTGTTGAAGAGTGCTTTCCGTTTAGCAGCTGATGCCTAGTTGAAAATGACAACACTCAGTAGGTGTGACCTGTGCAAGCACCGACGCTACGGGTAAAAATCGATCGTCCCCAGTTGGGATCGAACCAATTTTCGAATAGCAGTTTGAATGAGTCACTCACAATAATCAACCAGCTACTATTTGACCAATATATTTGTGATGTTTGTGTTTTTCTATGTATAATGTAACATGCAATCTCTGTTTTGTTAGCTGATGATACTTCCCCAAAAAAATTGTGGGTAATCATTTTTGTTGGAGTTTCAGTAAACTTCGGTTGTACATCCAGCTCTCATTCAAATTCTTTTTGGGCTCTTATTACTGTATGAAAATTTAGAGAGAGACTAATGAGCAATTAGCAGTTTATAATATTTTATATATTTGAAATTTTATTTTAAGTTTCAGAATATCCATCAGTGTTGACTATGAAATCCAAAAATACCATTCGTCAATACAGAATATGTTACGAAACATTTCCTTCATTTCGCGTGGAATATTGATAGAATAGGCAAACGCATCGTCAAAGCCACGTTCTTTAAAAGTATTGTTTTATTCATAAGTCTCCCATCGTGTCGATTCCACCCCTATAGAATTTTTCCCTTATTGACTGATCCAGTTGAACGTTCAGCCATATTTATATCGTTTACAATAGGGGTACTTTGAAATTTAAACACACGTGATGAAAAGAAATACTGGATATCATTTCCTTCATCTATACGAGTATGGTTTTTCCGGCGATATCGGGTCTAGCCCGCTATTCCGGATTATCATATATATTTTCCTGGAAGAGATTCGGATACCGTTCCTTCAGAAGCGGATCAAAATTTTACGAGAGAAATTGGAGCTATTTTTGACAAGGTATCCAGAGTCGGCAACATACAACGGAATATATGGTGTATGCAAAGCTCTTTTGTCGACTATTATTCGGTAAAAAAACCATAGAATCTATGAGGTCAAAATAGACAAACTTTTGAAAAAGGTGAAACACAGATATTAGTTTATTTCGTGCAACAAGGGAATAATTTTTAGCGTGCAACAAAGATATAAATAAGTATAACATTGTAAGTAATTTTAGTTTGATCTTCTCCTTGAGGATGATCACTTGGTGATCGAAACAACTGTGGTGGAGTTGCAATACCGGTTATATTGTGTGAAAAAATCCAGTAATATTCATTACTACAACAAAGGTTCCAAACAGTGTATTACAAGTATATGACGGCCAGATCGACGGAACTGAATATGTATCGTATGTACGCAACAAAACTTAAGCTAATAAGCAGATATTTGTTTCTAAAGAGCTGTAGAAGATATTCAGTTTTTCCTAAATTTGTTAACGTAAATATTCCTATTAACCCTTCAGTTACTGAAATTCGCGAAAGAGAAATGGCTTGATTTAGAAACCGATCATCTGTACACTAACCGTAGTCTCTTAGAATTAGATTGCTTTAGTCTATATCAGAGGTCGGCAAGTAGTTTTAGGTGGGGTGCGTATTCTGAGAGAAAATTTTAATGAGGTCCAGAAAAAAAACAACTAATAAGAATGACGTGCTACCCATGTATTATTTTGGTTTCAAATCAAATTCTGAATTTTATAACACAAGAAACACAAATTAATATGAGAAACTACACCGACCGTCTTGAGACTGTTTGGTTCTCGAGAGGAACAGCAAATTTTTTCAAAAATTCATCATTGAAAAAGATGTTTCACATAGGAACGTAGTCGAGCCAAACATAGTGACCAAATTTATAGCTACTTTCTTGCAATATTCATGTTTTTCAGGGACGTGTTTGGTCGAAAATTCTCAGTAAGATAACGTTTAATACATTTGCAAAGACACATCTTCTCAAAAATCGATTATATCTAGTTGAGGTGATGGCTTTGACAGATTAAACAACTTGACAGCCACATCTGTCGTTTCTATCCCTACATCGTTCGTAAGATCAGCCAGAAATTTTTTTGTGCGCAACCACAAGTCGCGTACAAAAAAACATTTTAAAGTGTTTAGAATGTAATGGACAACATTTTCAGTATTTATTGTGAAAATGTGATATTTTGTTTACAATTTTGTTATTTTGAATCATCCTATTCTGTTATTGTCTGTACTTTCACATGTTTTAACCCACAAAATCTTACTTTTTACCTAGAAATGACTGATTTTTGGTACAGTTGTTTCCTGGAAACTTTGAGCCATAGTTAAGGAAATTATTTTGTAACCTTACAAACTTCCTCTCGTTCATTGGTGTTAATTCAGGATACATTTGGTTGAATTTTTTACACGTTCTGACAATGATTTGATCACTTTGTTCATGTGTATAATAAATAATTTCATAAG
>WOGO01007289.1:0-11250 GCA_015342085.1 Leptinotarsa defecta | reverse complement strand
TTCATTTGCGGTAGATTCAGATACCTTTTGTTGCACTTTCTGCATGACCTGCTGATAATTTCATCACACTGTCCAAAAATGATAAACAAATTCATAAGAACTCAATTTGAATGGTTTTGTTTCATCGTTTTGAAGGTATTTGAAACTTCTGAAGTGACGAAGATGTCAATATTTTCAGGAGAATGTCACACCGTTACCGTCAAGTGGCCTGCTTACGAAGTAACGAATGGGAATACCATTCTTAAGGGACATTTGCACAAATGAATGCTCATAAGTCCGAAACTTGACTAGTTAGGTTTGCGCATGATATGCATAGAAAGAAAGCAAATTTCAACAGCTTTCTGAATGATCAACTTTCAGTCACTTTTTCAAGCAAACGGAAAATTGTATTTTTTTACCACCCTGTATTGAAGTAACGGAGATTACGCTGAAATGTGGGAAGCCTCCAAGTATCACCTAACTTCAAACAGAATTTTGGTACTGTAGTATTCCTTAGCTCAAAGATACCTACCAGCATTTTCAGAGGGTTATGATTTCCGAAGAAAAAATTGAAATCAATTTATTTTTCGAAAACTGTGACAGATACGTATAGAGAAATATAAAAAAAAGTTGTCGAGTAATTGTTGTAGATTTCAAAAAATTATATTATATACTGGGTGTTCATTTGAAAAATCAAAGTTGCTGCTACTTTCTAATGGGAGTGGCAACATCGCATTGTTGAAAATATTTCAGTTGGGTAGAGAATGTCCAAATATGCTCTCTATTGAATTTTCAAAGTGATCCGTGGTCTGGTTTACCAGAAACGTCTAAGGTGCCATTCACCGTGAATCAGCCTGTATATTGAAGAAGAAAAACACCGGAGACGGCAAATTATAACAATATGATAAGAAGAATCGATTTTGATGCTCGACTAGAACTAATGATAGCAATGACAAATGACTTGATTTTTTGTTTTGTTATCATTGTTTTTGGAATCCAAATCAGACTTATTTTTTATTTTCAAATAGAGGTGAAGAAATAGGTATTTTGTGAAATTTAGATACATTTTTTGTTGATATCTTACCAACAATTCAAAAACTGGCTTTTTCCGTTAGTCATAAGCTGCAAATATTGTTACTATAGATGATAGTAATAATCAGAGTGAAGATAAGGTCAATTATGAGGGCGAGAAAATTAAGAAGGAGGATTGGATGACAAGGTTCTTATTTATAGAAGAAAGTTACTATAGTATTTTCTGTAAAGTTTTTCATAGAATCATTAGAGGCAAGTGTCACATTAATCAACATGATAAAACCCAAGTCACACATCAGTAGAATGAAAGCTGCTAGGACAAATGTCAAAATAAATGATTTTTTTTAAGAACTTATTATAAGAATGTATGTTCTTGTTCAAGAATGTATTTCTATTCTCCATATTTTATTTTTAGTAAATGTTTCGAATAAATTCCAAAAGATTAAGTTTCTCATTAAAAATAAGGTAATTTGACTTACCCGCCTCTCAAGGTCAATTTTTTTAATGACGTCATTGACTTACCTACGTCGCAAAAGGTACAACCTGAAAAATGTAGTAATCTAGTACCTAATATCTGATTTTGGTACGAAATTTCAACCCAGGAACATCATAGTACAAGGTACGTTGTAGGTAGTATACAAATGTATACTCGTATTCATAAGCAAATAAATCTTTTGAAATAGAATTTCGAAACATTCAATCTCCAGCGTGGTATTAGCCGTGGAAGTACTTGTTTCACGAGAGACATTTATCATAACCTACGGAGTAGGTACTTTGGGAGAAATGAATGTTTCGGAATATTTCTTTTCTTATATGTATGTATCTCTCTTCGTTACAGTCTTCAAACTTGAAAGTATATTTACAACCAACAATTCCAATTCTGAAATACAAACAACAAAAACCAACGCAATTGCTACCTTTTTTCATCTCTGTTTAGAAAATGATGAATCAGCAGAGCATACACTTTGTGCTTGCCCCGCTGGGGATCGAATCAGGTTTTTAGAGTTCGACAGAGCCGTACTCTTACCATCTGACCTGAAAGACCACTCACCATACAAACTAATCAGCTTCGTTAAGAAGCTGTGTTTGTTTGGTCGAGTATGAATAGATGTGAGCCACAATAAACCCTTGCGGTACCTAACCTACTCCAACCTACCTTTCTTCATCACACGTGTTGCATAGGTTTTGTCAGGTGGCGCCTAGTAGCGCCTATGGCGGACCGCCCAAGATGGCGGATTAGTTTCCCTATGCACTCTTAAGATATGGGTATCAAAAAAAAGATTTGCTGAAATATGTACGAAATATAAAATGACATTACTCTAAATCAAACATGGCGGATTGCCCAAGATGACGTACTAGGTTGTTCATGCATCTACATACGATAAATGAAATAAACTCATTCTAAATTCAATATAGCGAATTCCAAAGATGAAGTACTGTGTTTTGAGCACCCCATGATATGATGATATGAATATTAAATGAAAGGGATCAAGCGAAAAAATTTCAAAATATCATATGACGAAATGGCGACAAACCAATTTCAAAGGATTATAGTTTGGTAAAGATTGGAGATAGTTATGTGCAGATCGAACAAATGTGATATGAGAGTTTGTCGCGAGGTTCAGTGCAAATAGGAATACAGTATGTAACTTGATCTTGACATAAATAATTCTAAGAGAAAAATAATAAAGGGTGGCCCACCACATTAGCCTCGGTATTTCTACGAGAAATGAAGACAGTTGGGGAAAAACTTTTAGCTCAGTTATATGTGGGTCCATGGTAAGCATATTTCAAAATTATTATTAAATATACAGGGTGACTCCCAAAAAAGTTACATACCAAAGTTATATTTTTTCTTATGGAACCCCTATATTTTTTTATATTTTTAGATACTATAAACGAAATAAAGGTGAGTTACTATTATACTTTCCATACTTAAAACTGACCGTTTCTGGGAAATTTCGAGAAATTTAAAAATACAACGACATGATTGTGCCAAGACATATTGGTGTCCATTTCAACCCACAACAAACTTATTGAAGCAGAAAGTGGAACTGTCTTTTCGGAGACATTTAGCTTTTTGGAGAAAACCGATGCGTAGGTTTTTTGTGGTATTGAGTTGAACCTGGTTACTTTCACCCCTATTCGAAATTACTTCTAGATCCTCATTAAGTTATTCAACCTCCTGCTACTGGTGAAGATTTGTATCCGCAGCCGATGTCCTGGAATCCAATTGTAAAAGTATTCGAGAGATATCCATCGACGGCCACTTGCAGGGAACGTTTTTTTGGAAAGCGGAGATCCATACACAAAAATGATCCGACAAGTCATAGCATCGTTATTTGGTCAGCAAACCCTCATACTACACAAGGTCGAAGGCCTTAGAAATAGCAAGCGCTACAGCTCTTGATCCTCCATGTTTCTCAATTGCGTTATTCCAAATATGAGTGACATACGATAGAAGGTTCCCTGTTGATTTTTGTTTCCGAAAGCTATATTGACGATCGCTCAAGATGTTGAAGCCTTCCAAATGTTTGAGGATATGGTGGTTTACGGCTTTCTCCATGGTGGTGCCTTCCCCAGAAAATCGACTGTGTTGCAATTGAATCATCCGCTTGTTAGTGTTGGAATTGTGCATTTTGTAAACTTCTGATTAACAACTTCTGCTACTGACCAGAAGGACCTAAACCCGTTGTGATTGGTAAGCAATTCATACCTTATTGTGAAGTTCTTTGGTTTCATTTATCCTTAGTTTGCATCTGTTGCAGTAACAAAATTAGTTCGATTTTTGGCATTGGAATTTTTGCACCACTGCCGGTAGGCGAGATTTTTGGAGGCGACAGCTTGCTCGCAATTTTTGTTTAACCAAGATTTGCAGTTAGAAGGTCGTTTCATTGAAAAAGGAATATATGAATCCATGGATGATAGAATAACTTCCGTGACTTCAGAAGCACAAGTTGATGGATCTTTGGAGCTGAAACAAACATCTAGTCAGAGGAAATTTCGAAAATGGTCTTGAAAATCTTTCATTCAGCTGATCTGTAATGCCAAACCTTGCGCGGCTTAGATTGTTCCTCAACATTTATCGGTAATTCAAGTTTGTGGTCATAAGATCCCAATGGAGACCTTACGGTGATTGTGTGAATTTCTGGATAAGTTGTAGGTATAAAAGAGTTGCACGGTCAGAAATCCTGTTTGGCTCATTTATGATCTGCTTAAGTCCGCTCCTTATTGCACAAGCCTCAGCTTCGCGACCTTGTTCGTCGTTAATATTTGAAAATTTGAGCCATTCGATATTGTGTACATTGAAGTCACCGAATATGGAAATTTCGGCAGTGGGATGATTGATTTGCAGAAAGTCAATGGTGTTTGCAAGTAAAAAGAATAGTGCCTTATATTATTGTGTATCGCTAGGTGGTCGATAAACGCAGCATATGAATTTGGTGATCTTTTGTGATATTATTTTGAAACACATAACGTCATAGTTTCGGCGTTTCAGCATTTTCTCTCGTCAACAGGAGAAATCGCTTCTGACGAAAAGAGATATTCCAAAGTAATGTCTGAATTGAGAGTGGAAATCATAGCCAGAATATAGAAAATTAACGGGGTTTGTTGAAGCACTGACTTGGGTTTCTGTGAGTGCAAGAATATGAGGACTATTTGACTGCAGATGTTGGTTCACTAAGTTTATATTCGAGTTGAGTCCTCTGATGTCCAGTTACAATGCTACTTTCCTGTGGACTGATGTTGGGAAGACCCTGCTGACTGTCAGAAATAATGGTTTTCGAATAAATTCTGGAAGATGATGCCCTTGAATCAGCCCGCTCCTCCCGGAGATTCGGTTGAGAAGCTATTTTACCTCCGGAGTATTTTGCCCCTAGGAGCACCATCATGCATTTTTTCTGATATTTCCACCCTGGAAACCGGAAACAGCGGCACAGCAAAAAACGTTAGCCCGAAAGCAACTTCATGCTGCCGTTGCGATGGTATCTCACCAGGCGATGCCGGTTGGAACCAGCATCTACCATCTTTGCTGCAGCCAGTACCTTTCTGTAATTTTTTTTATATTTTCCATCGTTATGATATATATTTAGACTATATATCGTTCACCACAATAGAACGTATGTAAAAAGCATTACTGATCTCCACTCAAATTGCTCAGATATCTCAATTTATTGTCATTATTATTATTATTCAATTAATGTTAGGCGGCATAGCCTTTCAAACATATGAAATTCAAAACAAAGAAAAGAAAGAAGAATGTTACAATAAAAAAACGATTCCAGTAATCATTCAGAGCATTTTTGAAAGCATTAATTGATGAAGCACAAACCTCATAATTAGACAGGCCGTTTCAGAGGAAGAAAACAGAAAAAATATTGGCGACGCAGTTTCAGGAATGTTTCTCTCACTAATTTAAATGAACGCCCTCCCAGTCGTTCATCATTACTCCCCACAAAAAAGTCAAAATTTTCTAAGTAGTGTCCGTGGAGCATTTTGAATGTTTCAGTAAGATCACCTCATGATCGACGATCGGATAGAGAAGAAGGCAACAATTATTTATCCGGTCAAATTAGATCAAAAAATCGGAATGAAGGTACAAAAATTCACACGCAGCTCAAAATTGATAGATTTATTCAAAATACTATCATTAATTGAATCTGAAAAATCTACATCAATCCGATACCTGGAAAAAAAATTACTCGCGGTAAGTTTTATCATAGAATTAGTTATGACAAAAATGGTAAATCGGATGAATATCCATGAAAAATGTTCAGCTACTTTTTTCTTAAGAGCCACCGTTTCTGAGATATAAAGATTCATATGATGAATAATTGTCGCCTTATTTTCAACGTGGTTTCCCCGGTAGGCCCTTCCCATGGATCGGTTGTGATTCAGTTTAATTTGAAACTATTGAGTAATAATAGATATTGGCAAGATTTCAAAATGATAAAAGCGGTGTGAATTTAAAAAAAAATGAAACATTCATTCGTTCAATTCATATTTCTCTAGTACTTTTGCTTCCTCTTCTCCTTGTTCTTCTTCTCCTTCATCCTGGGTGCAAGTGAATTGCCTCAATAGTGATACATCTCATGTCTCCTCGTTGGTATCAAACGAATCCTCATCTGTTGATGATATAAAATTGGAACACGACCGGCCTTGATAATTTGTAGAGAACAAACCAGACCCACTTTTTTTGCAACCACATTTAGTAATCCCTTTTTACAGTAAAGTCTGGACTGGTTGTAATGTATTGTTGACCCCAGTATTTTGAGTCTAACTGATAACCACACCACACTTATTAATATATCAATAAAAGATGTTGACGAGAAGCCGCTGACCGCTGAGGTTAGAGGAAGACAAACTAATTGTACTTGTTCTTTATTTCCAGTATTTTCCACGAAACATGAATTTCAAAACCTATCTGAGCACGTAGTTTTTTAGGAGCTCCTTACATAGAGAGAAGATAACGAATACCGTTGGTGATAAATTCTTGTGGAATTGAATTACTTCAGTACTTTGAACTAAATCTCGTTTTAACATTTCAAAAACTGCTGTTTCACCCCTCCTGAAAAATGCAGATATATCACAGCCAGTTATTGCGTGTAAAAATAATACACGATTTTAACACTTTACAAAAGTAGATGAACTTTTCGATGAATATATTTCCTATTGATGTTGAGCTTCTCCAGGTTTGAAAAAAAATGTTTTTTTGATTGGAGTTCGAGAAGTTAGTAATACATACATCTTTGCCTGCAACAACAGTTGTATCTGTTGAATAGAATTGCTCTATTGCTATTTCAATTATAATCACATCAGCATTATTAATATCTTGTTTTACCAATAGATTTTCATGAGTAAATTTTTCTTTCAGCAATGAAATGAACCAATATTTGTTGTGAGTATTTGCAAGAAATTTCGGAACTGTCACAGATTGATCGAATGAAATATCAAAAGATGAAGATATTGCTGAAGTTTTACGACGTTGTTCTGCGTTCTGAGCATATTCATCTAAGATAACGGTAATTGCTTCTTCGCCATCCCACACAAGGCAGTGTAATAATTATCCACCATCAATGATGTATGTCGCATTTATGTTGTTTATATCAATTTTTACCTTTCGAAAACAATCGTAAATGGCAGACTTTTGGGTTTTCAGCATTCCAGTATCATCAAAGGTTAGGAAGCCAGCTCCTATTCAGAATATTTTTCAATTTCATCTCGAAATGCCGCAGTGAAACTCATTCATTGAAACAATAATACTTCCAACTATTTGAATCGTTCTATCTCAGAAACGGTGGCTCTCAGAAAAAAAGTTTCGAGATATTTTTAATGGATAATTATCTGATCTACAATATCTTACTGAACCAACTTTATGATGATACCTACAGTTTTGCGACCATTGTGAACTTTGGCACTGAGCGATTCTTTTCCAGGTATCATTTATGATGGTGTTTCGAACAGTTCTAGCAATTTTGAGCTGGGTGCGAATTTTTGTACCCTCGGATGTCTAAATTGACCGGATTATATATGGTAGGTCACGAATGTGTGGGGACATTTTCGTGACACGCCTTTGGCTTTGATCAATTTGAAGAAATTGAGTCTGACCTTCTATTTCCGACGGACTTTAGTTAACAGCAATTTGTATAAACTAGTGCTTGTGATGTAGAGTATAGCTATTTATGATATGAGTGTTGACAGTAAGGTTTTTATTTTGTGAGTGCAAAAGTTTGCGAAACGAGCGTAGCGAGTTGAACAATTTCACGAACAAAATTAAACTTACTTTCAACACAAATATCGTACAAAGCTTTTTGTATAACTGTCCTGATAAATTTAATTTTACCATTTCTATAAAAACACATTTTAACATGTCAGTTAACTATTTTCATGTTATCGCATTTTCTGTGAAGTGGCCGTAACACCTGGTTACCAACAAACAGTATTCTTTGCAGCTCACGTGTTTTATTTCAAGTCACAAAGCTCTTGCTGATGTTTAATGTCTAGCATAATGAAGAAGAAAAGTGAGGAATTGTGTTTGTTTGACGGTAGCTGACAATGTTTCGTGGTGTATTTCATCAGTTTGGACTTCCATTGTATAATATAATATGAATTGATTTGAAATCCCTGAACCGAACGATCATTAGCTCCAGAGATTCAGCCACCGAAAACTTGTCGAGCTTTTTTACTACCAATAATTAAACCGCTGCAAGGTAAAACATCATTTTTTGTGAAAAATTCAAGGCATTTCATTGAACTACTAGGGGAAATCGAAGTCAAAGAGCAGGATCAACTGATCAGTTTTGACGTGAAAAGCCTCTACACCAACGTTCCTGTCAAAGAAGCACTTCAAATCATACAGAAGAAGCTATCCTAACATGGGGACCTGAAAGATAGAACAAACTTACCGATACAAGTAATCATGGAATTACTAGGATGCGGTGTACGAAACTGCTACTTCCAACTGAAAGACGAATTCTTTACGCAAGATGAGGGACTGCCAATGGGATCGCCACTTTCCTGGATTACTGTGGGTCGACCACTTCGGTACGTATCTTCGAGGCTAAAATTTGAAATATGGAAAAAATGATCATCATCGATGTATAGAGTACACATCTCCCTATCGACCAATATATATTACGACACAGTAGAATAAATATTTATTGAGATATGGAGTCCCAAAAATACATGAAATCAAACCGGACTAAACTTTTGAAATAACCTAATATTATTTAGCATTTCTTTTCTTTAAGGGCAAAACACAAGCAGTACAGAAAAATCCCCGAAGCGGTGCCTGTGCGAAAGTAGTGATTTACATTGGATTTGAATCGCTGGAGAATAAATCCATTTGGGAAAACGTTCTCAGCAAGAGTATTCTACATAAACGCAGTTCTCCAAATGAAAGAGTTCCTAAACAGTGAAGTTCAAGGTGTATTGAGTTGAACCCCGAAACGATGAGCAGCCACAGTTCGTCGCGTATTTTTGATGTGTACCGCTCTTGGTGGAATCAAATGTACCAAGTCACTTGAACACTTTCCGTGAAAATATCTATAAAAGAGAAATAAATCTCCAACCTTTCTTCGATGTTCCAGGCTATCAAGTTTGCACATGATGTTCGCGTCTCCAATCAGGCGAATGGCTCTTTTCTGGATGGATTCAAGCAGCTTTGGGATATGTTTGGAGGCAGAGCTCCATACATGAGAACAATTCTCCAAAGAAGGTCTGATCTGAGCTTTATGAAGCATCAAAAGTTGCTGAAGTGTGTACAGTTTTCTGGGTCGGAACAGTGTTCCAAGCTTTTGAGAAGCATTCTTTGCAATTCCAGCGACATGACTGTTTCAAGACATATTGGTGTCCATTTCAACCCCCAACAAACTTATAGAAGCAGAAAGCGGAATTGTCTGACCTGACATTTAACTTCTTGGATAAAACCGATACCTGGGTTTTTGTGGCATTGAGTTGAACCTGGTTACTTTTACCTCAATTCGAAATCACTTTCAAATCTTCATTAACATATGCAAACTCCTGCTGCCGGTGAAGATGTGCCTCCGTAGCCGATGTAGTGGAATCCAAATAGAATGACGAAACAAGTGTGCCGTCATCAGCAAAGCAATATATTGGATTCTTGTTTTTTTCCAATAAGTCGTTGATATAGAATAAAAAGAAAGTTGGAGACAATACAGAACCCTGGAGAACACCAGCGTAAATGGTGAAAGTATTCCAGAGATATCCATCGACGGCTACTTGCAGGGAACTTTCTTTCAGGAAGCTGAAGAGACATACACAAAAATGATCCGACAAGTCATAGCATTGAAGTTTGGCCAGCAAACCCTCATGCCACACACGGTCAAAGGCCGTGCTACTTGCTCGAAGTATGTTAATACTCATGTTCAAATTCTTCATCCTCAGGGGTATACTCTTTCAAAAAAATATATTAATATTATATAATTCCTTGGCAGAATCTATACTCAGATATTGTATTGTTGTGTGGGGAGGAGCATTCAATAATGCCATCAATTGCCTAAAACAACCCAAAATTATGAAAATTACATTTAAAAGAGCTAGACGTGTCCCAACGGAGCAACTATACAGGGAAACCAAAATACTTAGCATTAAATCCTTATACAGCTACCACTGTTTGATATGGATGTTCTTGAATATCCAGAAATTTTGTTTTATCGCTCACAAAACGACAAGATCAGTTGAAAACTTGCATATCCAAATTCCGCTCTTTAAAAAAGTCATACACAAAGATTCGTTTTTTTCTTCAGACCTAAACTGTACAACCTTATTCCAACACTCCTGAATTTTTTTTTTGAATAAGTGAATTTAAACCGATCCTCAAGCAACACATTCAAGGGAATTCGATAACATTCAAAATATTTTAGAAAAACAAAAGATTCAAAGACTTAACTCTAAAACCTGTTTCGCCAATCGCTATCCTTTCCTCTGCATTATCACTATCTTCATTATAATCATCATTACGATTACCAGTTTCATTACCATCATTATTATTTTCATATTTTATTATAATTTTTGATTTCTAAAGTATTGTTCTTTGTATTCTTTGTTTTCGTGTACATTTTTCATTCCCTACCACTGCTGTTATATGCATGTTACATAAACCACATAACATGTATATGTTATGGGGTAGAAAAAAAGCACAAAACAGGCGACATACGCCCAGGTGTAATCTATCCCACTCTGGAAGAGTGGGGTAGAATACACCTGTAGCAATAATATTGTATGAAGATATTTAAATTGTAAATACATGTATTTTATACTGTATCAGTAGAAATCATACGAATTTACCTTTAATTTAACTTAATTTGATTCAGTTTCGTACACATCGTACGATTCCAATGTATTTTTTATGTCGCCGAAAACTTTTCCGCTGACTCTCTTTTCGTATTTTTATGGAAAGCATAATAATTTTTGAAATTGTATTTGTATTACTTTTATTAATTTATTCTAATATGTTCACTTTCACCTTCGGAAAGGATGTGCTCCCGTTGGATTTGATTTGATAATTTTTTATTATTCGTTCTCCGAAAAATGGGTATATTTTAACAACATATCCAGAATATTCTGAATCCTGAATATATTTGGTAAATTATTTCGCTATGCTGAAAGGGTTCGGGATATTGTCAGCTATAATATCCCAAGGACATTGATAACTAACGAAATAATTTTATCACAGTTTTCGAAAGCACGTTATTTGGTAACATCCCGACGCCGAAG
>WOGO01007288.1:0-11250 GCA_015342085.1 Leptinotarsa defecta | reverse complement strand
AGCCAATATGGAGGGTTAGAATACGATATATTTAGAAAAGAAACAAGCACGTACAGGTATATTCCTGACAGTTCACATCACTGTGGACAGCACAAACGTGCTGGGTTTGATTTTTTAGTGCATCGTCTTTTCTCTAACACATGATAAGTTACGTTGGGCTAAGAAAATTATTTGGTCGAGATGTACTATGGGTTTCTGCAGTGTTAATAGAACTAAAGTTCATTCGTAAATGTTTGCGGCGAAGTATCAAAATGATCACGAAGGTCCCCTCTCAGACTCTCGATTTCAAAGTTATTTAATATACCTTTTACTAGGTTAGAATATATCTAATAGTGAAATATTATTTTTGCAAGATATTTATGCAATATACTTCAAAGAGAATAGTCACGCATATATTTCTCGTTTGTCCCGCAGCAGGATCGAGTAAATCACCTACAAACCGGTTTCAAGGTTTTACCTCTCATCGGTGCAGGAAAGATCCGATCCAAACAGCAGTGTGTCTGTGACTCAGCTGATTTTAATGTGGCTCGACTGCATGTATGAAACCCCTTCGTATAATCATGTGGTCTCAGAAATTCTCAAATAAAAGACAAAAGTGTTCAAATATAATAATAATAATTTATTTGCCCATAATATTGAGATGTACAACAGAGTAAGTAACAATAATACCAAATAAAATAGAAAACACATAAAAGGTGAAACCTTGTGCATTTTATCACTATCTCAACATTGTCATTGGAAGTTAGAAAATACGTAATATGTGAATTCATTTCAGCAAACCAGGCCTTCCAAGAAAATACTTTTTTCTTGATGAATAAACATCATGTTTATGTATGTGTTTTGATATGATTCAAAACTGAATATATCTCCATTCAATTGCTGAAACCTAAATAGTGGGTGGATGATGATTGGATTCACGTTTCACCGGTTTCCTTGGCAACGCTATGATAGAATTATTCCAATCATCAGTATCTCCAGACGAAGTCAATGTATCTTTTATTACTATTTGAATTGGGTAAATTGTGGATATACGAGAATAATAGGTCACGAGTTTCCTGAATCAATGATTTTCAATTCAGAAGTCTCCCCTTGGTTGAATGAGGTTTGATTATATGTCTCGACTAGACCTTTATATACTAAGAGTTGGTGACATATGTTCGTCGTTATTTTCCTCAGATTAATTCAATGACGTTATTTTCAATAGAGTATATGAATCTAAATTAATATAAATTCTACATTTGAAAAAGAGTTTCTGATTTCTGAATAAGTTTGGTGAAACTTTTCCAAAAAGTGTGTGAGATTTCAATTTTCACGTCGTCCGATTCAACAAATAAACTGCAAGAAAAGTTCACGAATTTCGACGCACTTTATTTCTTAGCACTTTAGCATGTGAGTTGTGTTGATAACGCTCATTCAACAACTCATTTAAAATACAAATACCTATAAGTATAAAATAAAACTATCACCATTCATAAAATTTTCATTGCACAAAAAACCGGTCCTTTGTGAAGACATGAAGTCATTTCATTAGGATACTGAATACAATTGAAATCTCATAAAACCAATTAATCAGCTTTGATATAATAGCCCCTTATATACTGAATACAATTGAAATCTCATAAAACCAATTAATCAGTTTTGATATATAGCCCCTTATATATTGAATTAGCATTGAAATGGTTCGAAATACTTGCCTTGAATTGGAGAAAACTTCATTATCATAACATGAATGTAACATTAGAAAAAAGTGTCATATATCTGACAAAGTCACCATTTATAAACAGCAACTGTAAAGTGTTTTAAAAATTAGATATTTTGTGGTTACTCCATATCATACTTCGGAGAAACCACGAAGATAATAGATAATCACTCAATATTGGCAAAATTGGCTTAGCAACAATATGTAACCATATCAATCAATTTCTCCAAACTTTAGAATATTTCTCCTTTCTAATAGCATCATATCAACGTTTTTTCAATAGCAAGTTAATTTCTTTTGAGTATTGCCAAGACAAAATACTTAATAAACTTTGAAATATTTGAATCTAAGTGGAGATACTTATTTTAAATGTTTGCAAAACAAACAGTTGATGAATATATTGAATAAATGAGGTACAATGGTACAATGTTCAGCAACCATGAAGAGAATTGTATGTATTTAGTTGCAGGATTTTCTTATGAATTCATACAAATCATCTGTACCATAAATGATATTTTTACAGATTTGGATTTAAACCACACGATGTCTCAAATGAATGTTTCAAATAAATATTCCTTGTTTGTCATTTATTACCATTTCAAATTGAATATGGTATTTTTCACTGTCGTTAAGAAATGGATGATTCCTTGGTATGAGTTGATAATTAGAGGTATATCGTCATCTATTGATTTTCTTTGGCTCTTGATATAAAACATTTATTGTTATTCATCAGCGAAGTCTCTTTTGATCACATTTGTTGATCATTTCTGCTTTTTTGAATAATTCCCAAACGTTTACCCGATGATATATTATAAACATGAAAATGAGATGGTTTTTATCTATCATCATCATGTTTGAGAAATCCAGTTATTTTCTGATAAGTTGAATGTACTTATTGAATTTGAAAGAACTTCTGGATGAAACTTTGATTTGAAAGTTCATAACTGATGGTATATCAACAACATATCAGTGAATGTGTTTCGAAAGAACACATATGGATATGTTTTAGAAACATATGATGAAGTACACAACTTTGAAATGAGCAACAACTAAGATAATATGGTTTGGACGTGTTGCAGCAAAGCAAAATTTTGTTTTTTTTCCAGTAAATCCTTGACATATAATAGAAAACGGTTGGGTCACGATTGAGAATATTTTTTCTCGAATTTGTTGTTTATTGAATTTGTTTTATAGTTCCCAAATCGATTTTAATTCTGACTGATTTAAGAAATCTATGATTATAAGTGGTTCAATCACTGATAATCCATTACTTTCTAGCAGATAAAATTACTTTACAATGAGAGATTATAGCATTCGTATGCACTCATTGAGTTCGTTTACTAAAAATCACTCATGCGCAATAATATTCTGCATTATGAACTGGTTTCATAATATGAAATTATAATTTATGAAAATTTTGACATATGTGATTACGTGGTCTTCAATTGGATCGAAAAATGTGCTCACATGATTTGTACTTATGTGAAAAAATTGATTGCTCTTTCACCTTATAAACATGATAATTACTGGTGTTGATGATTTTGCTAAGTAGTTACCAATAATAACCGTAGTATCACCTGAAGTTATCGTTATGTTCACAATCGAACCGTTCAATTACAAATATTGAAACAATTTCGGCATCAAGAGTAACGATTACAAAATGAAAGTAAGAAGGGTACAAGTTCATGAAATAAGTATTCACGATCTCAATAATTTGATAAGTCCTCCTTCCATTTTATCATTTCAGTACCGGTGCTTTTGGTACATAACCTAAGAGAACCAAACTTCAGTTGAATCGTGTGTCACCTTCTGTTACACAAATAAGAAAATTATTTTCAGATTCATACCGAAATGAGGAAAATCTGAAGAAGGTTCAAATCTTCACAGCAGTGATGGTTTGATAAGCACATCACTTTGAATTCCTGGCGAAATCAAGTATAAAGCCAAAACACAAAACGTTCCACTTACTATGAGCACCAGAGCATGAAAACCACAATTAGTATGAAAGTAATCACCAATAAATCTGACTTCGTCCAATAATCACAATAATAAATGTCACATAATAAAAACGGATCGTCAAGTCGCGGATACTAAAAAATATTTATGTTGAATGCATTAAAGAAAAACAATGAAGCTTCAGTGATGGTGGGAGACCATAATGGCGACCATGGCGACGTGATCGGTGAGCTTAAGGATTAACGTTTATTGATATGTGGCAGGATCGTAATCGAAGTTTGGCCCATTAAGTTTGACAAACCTCAGCGACACAGTGATAGGAGGCCATCAAAATATGAGATTGAGAAATTGTCATTTTATCATTTAGGAACTTAATGAAGTGACTGTTGAGTTCGTATAATTGAAATTAAATTGAATCTTCCAAAATGGATGAACCGAATAATGTATATTGTTATGATTATCAAATTATTAATTTTATTCAAATAGTTCACATTCTACCAACAATACACTTGATAGTATTACAGAAATAGTAATGAACACACACAAAAAAATATTTGAAATATGTTTTTCCGTTAACCAGCTGTCGCATCCCTACGAACGACAGTCCTCAGAAATCGAAACTTGTGCGAGCTAAGGATTAACGAGGTCTTGCCTTTTTAACGTGTGATTCCTAATATGTTTGTTTGTATACCTTGATTTTTGTAGAAATGATTGAAAAAAGATTTGTTGAAGAGTGTAAATAGAGAAGTTGATGAGGTATTTAGCACATTTCAAATATTGCCTATGAAATTTTTTTTAATATTCTGTTTTCTTTCTGTATTTTCATCATGTCAAATTTTAATCAATTATATATTTCAAATAAGTAGCATTTCCAGTATTAGAAATAAATTTTTAAATTTGTTTACTAATTGAGATTCAAATTTGGAAGATCCTTTTCAGTTGAAAATTGATCGATGAACATTAAAAAATTATTATGCAATTATATGAAACGAATCTCCTCTTACGAAATAGTTCTCAAACTTTTATTCAATTCGAAGAGTTATTGATAAGGTAGTTTATTAGTGTAAAACAAATTTTGAAACATAATTTTTAACCAGTTAACTTCAACGTATTGAGTTGAAAATACTACATGCTTGTTTGGTTCTCTTGACAATGTAGATTCAATCAAATGCCACCATTCCATTTCCAATATATCCTCGAAATATCGATTTATAATTTCCATACCACCTCCTAGGATAATAGTATCACTTAAAAAGGTTTAATAAGCGGAATATGATAAGCAAAGTCACTTATTCTCAATTCCACATGGCGGACACCGCGAAATGACAAATAACTCAAATTGAAGAGTGATGAGCGGTGATGTTAAGTGACGTCATGCTATGGTGGACGCCTTTTCATTGAGATGTTGAAATTCTCAAAACTTACAAAAAAAAACTTGTGATAATGATGTATCAGCAGAAAAAGATGGATCGAGATGTATTAATTTCAAAGCATAGAATAAAATTATAATATAAAAATATTTTTAATGTCAAGCTTTTATTAAATTTGAGCTAATGTAGGTACGGGGAAAATAAATGAGCTTTGCTTAGAATAGACTGTTATTTCTGGTGGAAAAACATTATATCTATCTATTTATTGAAAATACATCTGTCGTGTGGAGTCTCTACTGTCAATTTCACTACTGTAGGATACATGCCTTCAAGTTTAGGCAATCTAGGAATAGTGTCATATTTTATTTCAATACTCCGCGTACAAATATAATGAAAAAATCTCCAATTTATACAATGTGCGATACCTCTAATTCTGTTAGTTATGTCCTAGATATATTCAACTGCCAGAATATACAAATCAAAAGACATTTTTCAGCTAACTGACAGTTCTGTTTTTAATTTTTTTTATATAGATTCACAAATTATATTATGTAAGTACATATTTGTAAATGCCACTGTTACTCTCTATTCTGTAATTGGGTTCATCCTGTAGAATAGTATATGAAATAAATAAATAAATAAATATCGTTATCATTGGATAACATCGCTAACAAAGTAAATTATTTGACATTTTTATTCTTTCAGTACATACAAGCTTGTTTTCAAAAATATTTTAATATTATTTCTCCATATTGAAACATCTACACAAATTCATGTACTGCCCTCACTGATGAATGTTTCAATTTTCTAACATTCAATTTTTCGAAATTTCTCCAATTCAATTATTAGTGTATTCGGGGCCAGTCCGGACCAACCATACGGATATCCTAAACTTGTTTAGCGCCTTAGCATCCCGTGTATTACCTTATGAGACGACGACACATCGCATACGTCTTGCTTATGTAATTGCTTGAGCACATGAACTTTTATTGAACCTAATAAAAATTGCCAATTGGCAATTAGCATGAACCGGAAATATTGACTGGCAGCTTATTCGTAGGTTTATTGCCTCTCACCACCATCAATATATTTTGATGTATTAACGGAATGATACCTATCAGTAAACCCTGTATGATTTTCTTACTTCTCCTCCACTTTGGAATTTATTTTCTCATGAAAACCGTTACTTTATTTCGTTACGTTATTCTGGGGGGGTCTTAAATAAATGTAACACTAGTTAGACTTATTTCGGAAAATACAATTTGAAATCTGAAAATTTTGGAAAAAAAATAATTGATGATGAATTATTTATTCAAAATATTTTTGTTTCACCCCAACTCACCAAATATATAGGGTGTTCTTTTTAATATAAGGAAGTTACGACAACTTCCCTTACAACTTGAAGAGTTGAGAGAGAATAATTCAGTTTCTTTTTTTAGATTTCAAATAGATGTGAGTATTTTTGGAAATACGTTCGAAAAGTCTAGGAGTAAACTTGCATATTTCTGTCCCATATATAGTTTTTACATTTTTAAAATTGGTCAAGAAAAATTTGAATTATCTCAGTCGATAATCACTCTTTGATGTTCTTGGAAGATCAGTGAGTATATTTTATGAAACCTACAGAGAAAAGCTCTTAAGAGAAAAAAATCAAAGCTGGAATTATAAAAATTATGAAGGTTTATACTTGTGATGCATTGTTTGGAACCTTTGGTGTAGTAATGAATACCACTGGAGATTTTTCCCAACACAAAACCGTTATTTCAACACCTCGACCCGTGTTTCGATCACCAAGTGATCATCTTCAAGAAAAAGATCAAGCTAGTCATACTTACAAAGCTATCCCTATTTATACAATAGATTCCTTTTTCAGGTATATACCTGCGTTTTGAGTATTTTGAATTAATTTTACCATTTCTACTTGTGTTAAATTGATTTTACAATATGTTCTTATGTAGTAGACAGGTAAATCTAATAATTGAAATATTATAAGCTATATAAAATTAATTTCACATATTGCCTTATCTATTAGTCTTACATAAATTTTACAATGTGTCCTTATGTGATAGTGAGGTGAATCTAATAATTGAAACATTATAAGCTACATAAAATTAATTTGACTTTTCCTCTAACACATGAGAGGTTTACAAAAGAAAAACGTACAATACAGGAAATAGCAGCCATTAACGCTTTCTCGAGGAGTATTGTAGATGACATAATAGGGAAGAAGAAGGTTAGGTTAGGAATGAACGAAATCTCGACTTTTAGAAAAGACAAAAACCAAGATAAATATATCTCAGTTCCACACCACCAATACACGAAGAACTTTGGAAAGATTTTCAAGGAACAAGGTATGAAGCTGGTTTTTGAAGTCAAACACTACAGAGCCTTTTAGGAAGTCCAAAAGACAAAGTCAAGAATTCGGAAAATTCTGTAATTTACGGAATTAAATGTAAGGATTGCGATGCAAAATATCATGGACAGACGAAACGATCTATTGAAATAATATATAAGGAACACTTAGCACACTTGAAATATGGAAAGCCTGAAAAAGCTGCAATCGCTCATCATATTTTGCAACAAAACCATTCTATAGACTTCAGTTCATTAAGATCAGTTGGACAAGTTAACAACAACGGGCATCTAGATGCCTATGAGAGTGTAGAAATAAGTAAACATAATAATATTATGAATAATGATGGTGAAGCAATACCTAATAGTATACTATATAGCTGTTAAAATACATAGCTTATAATATTTTAATTATTAGATTCACCTATTACATAAGGACACATTGTAAAATTAATTTAAGACTAGCAGATATTAGCATTGTGAAATTAATTTTTTATAGCTTATGGTTTATGTAAACCTTCAACTTAGAAAAAACTGTAAATTAACAAATGCGCAATTAACAGAAAAACTACAATAATTTTTTTAACCAGGAAACCACTGTTAATTTAACTTGCATGTACAGTTTTTCTTGTTGAGGTGCTCGCATTGGGCGACACTTGCGTAAGCCCAACCAGCCATATGAAAAAATATCCCTCTCTGTATCGTCTGGTGTTTGGGAAAAGTGTTTGGCTCAACTCGTATATTACTCTGAATGAAATTATAAATCGAATAGACACTCCAATAATAATTTTCGAACTACAGGAACTGTTTGGAAACTTATTACCCCGTGTTATTACGACGTGAATATCATCTAAAACTGGTATCAATATTCTTAGTTCAAAAGCCTCATTTTGATAATCTTAATGTTTTACGGTAATTTTATTTCTTTGGGGTCATAGATTATTTACTGATCGATTAGTTTAAAGCTGTCTTTAATTACGATGGCGAAGAAAAGTATCAGAGTAGAAAGAAAATAACAACGCTTCACAAGATAAAGAAGTTTAATGAGGTAAAAACACGGTGGTTCTGATTGCTGCGAAAATAATATAATGTACATATTTCTTTTTTGTAAGAGAGGTTTCTGTACAATATCACCAAAACCTTACTCAAGTTTGTTCTGTCAATGAGAAAAGGGAGCAAGAATTGCATTGTTTGTTCCATTGGGAAAATGCCGTTGGAGAGTCGAAATTCAATAGTGCCATTGGATTACTTGTGTTTCTGTTATTTGGTAGTTGTCAAGTAGTGAATAAAAGTTTACTTCCAAAAAAGTCAACACATTCAAATCTAAGCGATTGGCTTGTTTAAACATCACAGGAGCCATGAGAACAACACCAACCGCGGCAATTGAATTAATTACTGGTCTGACTCCTCTGGACCTGTACGTTAAGGAGGTTGCGTTAATGGCCATGTTACGATTGCGCACGGCTGGTGTAAACCTCGAAGTAGGAATGGGTCAATTGAGGCTAAGCCTATGGCGACAAGCGCTTACTGCGCAACCTCTGCTGCAGGCAGCCAGTGATGCAACTGAACTCAGGTTTGTGTTCAATAAACCCTACAAAATACAAATAAAATAGAATACACAGTCTGACACTACAAATGCATTACGCATATATACAGACGGGTCAAAAACCAGAAGGCTCAGGATGTAGAGTTTACTCCAGATCATTAAGCCGCCTAAGGATTAAGTGGGGAATAGGAAAAAATACCAGTGTGGTTCAAACAGAATTGGCTGGTATCTCAATCGCCACAAAAGAAATAACCAAGAAAGGAATTTCTGGCACAACATAACAATCTGCACTGATAGTAGACAAGCCCTATTAGCCTTGAACAGACAACGTGTTACGCAGCCTTTCCAGGATCACCCCGGGCGACCCTAGAAGGCTGGCGCCGAAGAAATATCTGGCGATGACCAAGAAAAACCTACGCTTAACAGTAGGATTTCTGACTGGCCACTGTCAACTAAGAAAACATATCCATATCAAGGGGCTAGTGGGCACACCTCTATGCGAAATGTGTGAACAGGAAGATGAAACTGTCAGGCATGTCTTATGTGAGTGTCCTGAGTTATCGTCAATGAGAGAGTGTGTGTTCGGCGGGTCTTGGCCTACACCTGGTGATATGAAGGAGATGTCTCCTAGTGACATGTCCACCTTCATGGAAATGACAGGATAGACGATGACCTAGGAGGTCAACTCCCGAGGAGTCATCGTCATCGTTAAAAATTCTTCAAAACTGTCAGTGGTTGCCAAATATGTGAATACTCAATAGACCGGATAGTAGTTGTAATAACTAGATATAATTCGATACCAATAGTTTGTATGACCACGTTTCTAATTTGAGATTTTGAGGTACCATATCAAATCCATTTATTGATTTTCTGATTTTTTGCAAATAATTCCTGGGCTTGAATTAAATGATAAAGATAAAATACTTTGTCTAATTTCCACTTACTTAATGTATTGATATTTATACGACCAAGGATTAAGTTTTTTTACCATTCTCAAGTATTCTAACACTAGTGTAGAATACTTGTGTTAGTAGTATTAGAATACTTGAGAATGTTGTAAAAATCGAAAACTTGATCGTATTGATATCAATACATTGAGTAAGTGGAATTTGGACAAAGTATTTTATCTATATCATTTTATTGAAGGTGAATTTCCACAAAATAAATATGAGTCATCAATTTCACAAATATTCCTGGGCTATTGAAGTTATGCAAAAATGCATGAAACATTTTTATGTTACACACGAAAATATTCTCTAGGTAATTTTTGATATTTTCACTTTCAAATTTTGATATTGGAAAGGTAACTTTTTATATCAGTAGGTACACTTTTATGTAGTACTCTCTGATGTGAAGAAAATGACTACCTAACATTTGATATCAAAGCCGTTTCGAATACAATGTTATACGAATAATACTAAGTTGTTTCCATTTGAGGCTATGATCACTAGCTAAGTATGGAAATTAATTTTTTTTGTATTGATTATTCGATTTGTAAGCAAAATTTATGAATACGAATTAAAACTAATTGGACTCTTCAATGGTTTATATTAAGTGTTGAACTTTTAAGTTTGCCCTTCATTACCTATATTACAGCAGATTCTCGTTTCTTTCAGTTCTGTTGATACTTCAGATTATGGAAGGTTGAACTCAACTAAAAACAGTAAGAAATATTGACTCCCCTACAAAAAAAATGAAAAAAAAATAATGTCATTGACTTTAGTCATATTTTTCCTGAACTTCTAGATTCAAGACAAAATGACAATAACATCTTTCTATCAGTAACAAGAAATATGAAATGAATTATTTTGATATTTTGAATTTTTAGTTGTTCCTGCTGACGAAATCGAAAATTTCTTGTCTTTTTATAAACTGGCATTAAGACTATTTTTTTTAGATCATTACTTTTTTCAGATTACGTTCAATAAAAACGTTTGTTAGTATTTTTGATGTCAGTCGTTTGTATTATTAAACGATAATTTTCTTTGAAATTGAAAACATTTCCTGAATCACGACAGTTACCGAAAGATTATTGAAAAATATTAATGAAAATCATGAAACGGATAAAATCCGTGTTGGATATAGCAAATTTCCAATATTAGAGATAGTTTCTGAAAATTTTTCATAATATGCTGAAGAGCTGTGAAAATTTTTGTTTTTTCTAGGACTATTATTTCCAAATAAAATGGTTTAAAAAAATTTTTTTAGCAGTTTTGTAATCATAGTGAGAATGGTGTGTTTATTTTTCCCCGATATTGTCTGAAAAGTTTTAGATTCTGTTCACGATTTTAGCTTTTTTCCGAAATTTAATTATAGAAAATAAACCT
>WOGO01007287.1:0-11251 GCA_015342085.1 Leptinotarsa defecta | reverse complement strand
ATTTAGCACAATTTATTTTTTATTTCGAAAACAGATAGAGATAGGTATAGGACATTACTAACAAGAAAGTATTAAAATACCAGAGCGATTCCAAAAATTTATTAATATACGGGATGTTCTATTTAAAAAATAAAGTTGCTAGGACTTTTTGATGGAAGTGGCAATGCTGCAATGCTGAAAATATTTTAGATCGATAGAACAGGTAAAGAAATGTGAGAGGTGAAATTTTCAGAAAAATCATGGTTTGCGTTTTCCAGAAACGTCTAATCTACCATCGACCGTGAGTCACGCTGTATACATCAGATTGTTTTTGATACAAGTAGCAATAGTGGTTTATTAGAAAGTCGGTATTTTGTAATCTTCAATTTCATCTTAGATTGGTTTATTTTGATGTAATAAGTGGTATTTTTGAAAAAGTTCACAATACTCAGAAGCTTTATGCATAGAGTGAATGAGTCTATCTAAATTGGAATCCCTACTAGATATGATCTTTCAATATTGAAAGATGGGAAAAATATATTTTCTGAAAGATTTTATTTTTTGTGGAACAGTTAATGTTATTTCTTTGACAAATACCAAAAAGTACACACGGTATATTTACCGAGAAGATATCTGTGGATACATCTTCAGTTTTCTTTCTTATTTGAGTTCATTTTTTATATATCAAGGCAAGAGTAGGAAGTTGAAAAATGTTTTTGCCGATATTTCAGTAGTCATTTTGAAAAATTGCATACTTCTGAATGAAGAATCTCTTTGTGCTTCTCTGACTTGCTTCATAACTGAGGGATAACCTAATAGTTTCTTTTACTTTCTACTTTTTATAACAAAACGACAACTTTTTGTTTGTTCAAAGTTGACTTGACATTTTAAACATCAAATTAACTTTATTTTCAACAACCAACTTTGGACTGGAAAAAGAATAATTGTTTTTTGTTTCAGGTCATCAACAACTTGTCAATGACGTCAAATTCTCTCCGGACGGTAGACTACTGGCCTCAGCTTCTTTCGACAAATCCATAAAATTGTGGGATTCAAAAACAGGCAAATTCATCTGTACATTCCGGGGACACGTTCAAGCTGTTTATATGGTTTCTTTTTCTGCTGATTCTCGGCTCATGGTAAGCGGAAGTGCTGATTCTACTTTAAAACTGTGGAATTTGAAAACGAAAAAGCTAGAAATTGACTTACCTGGTCATGGTGACCAGATTTATGCTGTAGACTGGTCTACAGATGGATTGAAAGTTGCGTCAGGGGGAAAAGATAAAGTCTTAAGGTTATGGCAAAATTAAATTCAATAAATGATTTTATACATATCATTTGTTTTATTGTGTAAGGGGTAACTATACAAAGAAGTGTGAACCATAGGTTCACATTGGATAAAATAAAAAAAGAGTATTTTTTGGTCTCGACATGCACTGCTCAGACTCTTCAAAGGTTGTTCCTCATGATACATTTTGTCATCAGATTCTCTGTCATCTGTAAAATGTGTCATCATAAAAACTAGATTTTGTTTTCAATAGTATTAATAATTTATAGATCATTTTATGAAAGCGGTCTTATAATGCTTGCTTGCTATTTTTCAAATAGGTTTTCACTAAGTCCTAGAATTTTTCTTTATGTGTGAAGATATACATAATGTTTTAGTTTTTGCTATTACAATAAATATTTTTTAGATTTCTACTGCTCTATTAATATATGAACAAGAGAGAAACTTCCAAAGAAAGGGAGAAAATATATCGAAAGATTCTGGAAAAATTTTTATCTAGCGATTGATTCAAGAAACACTGAGATTTTCACTTCTCATTTTTACAAAAACGCAACACATGTTTCGCAATTCAATAGCTTCTTCATGTATAGACACACCTGATGAAGCTGTTGTATAATGAAACTCGTGTTGCATTTTTGTAAAACATTATGGATTTTCATCATCGGCCGATTCTATCACATATTTAGGTATTGATCGTCTTTTTTAAATAGTTAAGTTTTTAGTGATGTCTGATGCACATTTTTTGTCAGCCAATTGAAGCGTTCTTCACATGGACCAATGAAAAAATTCGATGACCAGGCATTAGATATCGCTGAATTTAAATTGTTTGGATAGTAAAAAGTTTCAGTACAATTTTAATTTTTTTCATATACAAGAAAGATGTAGGTGTATGTTTTTTCAACATGATTTACATATTATTTTGATAACAGACCTATTTTTAATTAGTTAGAAGGTGTAGAATATCTACAAATTTGCTTCTGAATAAAATTCAACAAATTACGAATTTGATATAGGCATTTAACAAAATTACAAGATTGATTTTAAACTCGAAATTTATTGATTTTTTTTATTGAAAAAAAATGTCAAATGGAAATTGTAGTTATTCTGAGCACATAGCTGTGGTCCAAGGAAGAGAACGTTTGGCCCATAATTGTGAAGGCATCTTCAGTGGTGATTGCATCAGTAATATGCAACCTCCTAATGGGTTGTTGAGAATGTTTTCCCATCAAATTGCGGAAAGACTGATAATATCATTGCTGAAAACTCATAATCCCAATGTCTGAAAAATCTTCGTGCAATAAGTATTTTACCTACAATGTCAAAAAATCTGTAAGAAAAATTATTATAGGCCTTGAAGAATTACCTGAATAGTTATTGATTTTACCTCCGATACAATCTGTTTTTGGGAGATGATATAGTTGCACAACTGCCTTGCTGCATCTAGTAGATATTTTTACTGTTTCGGACAAAAGTTGAAGCAGGGTTTGGATACTTTTTGATTTTCGTTTCAACTTTAGCTTTGAAATATTGGATTTCCGAGAAAGAATTGTTTGTCGCGGCTTATTTTTGTTTCCATGCAGGCGAGACTTTTTATTTTGTTCAATTTGCTGTCAGGTAATGTTGCCTTAGAATTTCTCAAAAGATGACCTATTTTGTGTCTGCCACCAATTTTCCGAATTGTTTAAAACGCTCTGCGGTCTTCTACAGTGTAAATGGTTCTGTCTTTTACTTTCATACTTATTCTAAAAACACTTTGTGTGATTTTCACTAGATAGTTTTACAAAAACGCAACACGTGTTTCGCCATCCAATGGCTTCATCGGGCGTGTCTTAATAACTAATTCTACACATTAAACGCCCAAGAAAGCCATTGTATGGCGAAACACGTGTTGCGTTTTTGTAAAACTATCTAGTGAAAATTACAGAATGAAGTGTTTTTAGAATACGTTAGTTATGGATTTTCATCAAGTATCGGCCGATTCCATAATATATTTTACTTTCATACCAAAGGCTTTTTGCTTGAAAGTATCTTTCACCATTAGATGGAGTTCATCGTCGTTATATCGACAGCAAAGATTGGCATGAATATGTTCTTTGTTATTAGATAAATCATCAATAGTCCAACCTAATTTTGATATACACATGATAGGTTACTTTATTCTTGGTTGAATAACCTGGCATGGGATAATCAAACCTCAATTATCTTTTCTGATAAGTTCAGCTTTACCATTTTCAACAGATTTAAGAACTTCAGGATCTAAATATGGAAATTTTTGAGATCAAGTTTCTACACCAATTTTGTGGCTTGGTAAATTTAATTTCCTACTGTTCAGAGATTAATTGTACTGAAAAAAATAAGGTTTTTGCTGGAATTCAAAATGAATAATGCCGTTGGTACATTGAAACAACTGGTCCAGAAAAGTTCATTTCCTAGCTAATTTTTCATCGACCATGGTGCGTGTTGATCCTTCATCAGAGTGAAAATTTTTATTTCACTTGTCGGACCACGAATAATAACCGATGGTACTTTCAATAGAGTGATCCTTTCAGTATCATATGCTTCATGGCAAAATTCATATGGGGACACTGACTGCTTGCGAAGTTGACGGTGAGTTGCATGAACTATCTCTTGGAACATGAAGGAAACTGTTGTTTTCCTTTACAATTATCAACCTCACATCTTGTTTTCTAAAAGCATATATTAGCCATGTGACCTGTTTGTAAACATATAAACCATTATTTCAAATTCTTGATTGGAAAGAAAAATGGTAAATGCAAGTTTGAAAATGCAAACTTTTAATAGAGTTTACTCCACTGTAACAAGTAGTAATGAAAAACAAGTTGAGGCATTAAAAATAGTCAAACAATGCAAATTTTTATTTTTGGGTTGTCAACATAAATAAATATGAAAAGTAAACATACTTTTCTACAAAAATCTCGTTGTATGGACAAGTCACATAATATTAGAACTGAAGAACAGTTTCATAATTGTATGTATAATTTAAGTACACGTGATTGAAAGACTTTGGTAATAACAAATTATAATAAAAAATATAGATAGTCTTCACCTACCTATATAATTTTTCTATAACATTCACTGAGCATGCTTTTTTTTCTTTTTACCCCAATATTCTTCACTTTGCATCTCACTGAGCCTTGACATAGTTCTTTCAAAAGCAAAAATTTCTTCATCTCCAGTGAAAATATTTGCTGCCAAGTCTTGATCCCCCATTTTCAAATCATCCATTAGCATTCTATTTTCATCGCTCATTTCTTTCGGTCTATCTCTGGGAATAAAAAATAAATGTTTAATGGGAACTTCTGCCGTAATTATGACTTTGGTTTTGTTGTCATATAAGGCATCTATAAGAATTATGAATCGTCTAGCTTCTGAACGCATTTTGATGAGATCTATTTTTGGAACATCCCTGATGATTATCGTGTGAAAAAATTGAGTCAAGTGCAAATAGTCGTTAGCGCCAAGTGGTCTAGAGCACAGCTCTTCAAATGACGACTCCAAGACTCCTCCACAAACTTTTCCAAAACTGACATTTCTTCCTAGAATCGTAAAAGTCTTACTACGAACTATATCATTTTCTTTTGAAATAAGCACTTTAAAAATCTGACTGACAGTATCTATTGCAAATTTAGATTTTTCAAAATAATTTGTTTTGGTTCCAATACTTCTCAAACGATAATCTATGCCAGAATCTAAAGACGCAACTTCACAGTGGTTCTTAAGAATACCTATAAATGGAATAAAGTTTGAACGTTGTAAGCCATTTTTATACAGGTCTTCAGGGGCCCTATTACTTGTAGCAACGACCACAACTCCATTATCAAACAAGTGAGTGAATAGTCTCTTCAATATCATTGCATCAGCAATATCAGTCACTTGGAACTCATCAAAGCATATAAGCCAGGATTTCTGAATAATCTTTTCAGCGACAGGTGGTATAGGATCAAACGGTTTAGGTTTTCTTTGAGTGTAATCCACAACAACTTCTTGCTTCAGTTCATGCATTTTCTTATGAACTTCTACCATAAAGGCATTGAAGTGCACCCTCGTTTTTCTTTGAATATTGCAACTATTATAGAAGAGATCCATCAGCATAGTTTTTCCCCCACCAACAGATCCGTAAATATACAAACCTTTAGGAGCAATTTGTTTTTTGGTAAAAAACTTGGTGAAAATGTTTTTCTCAGTAGGTTTGTAGCCTTTGATGTTATCATGTACATTTTGAAGCTGGTGAGCTATTTTCATCTGAACTTCATCTTCCTGCAGCTCCTTGGACATAATTTTGTTTTCTAATATTCGTACTGGACCTTCTGTTAAAATCTCGTGCGAGACCTTCATCGAATAATTGGGTGCAGAAGAATTTAATTTTGTATAGAGTTCATAAAATAGAATTTTCCTAACCGAATTTAATTTTGCCATATTTATTCTGCACCTATAATACATGAAAATTTTCAATTTTAAAAGCAAATATATTGATTTATTATTTACCTTTTTCAAATGAATTATTTTTTTCTCACGTACCCATTATAATTATCGTTTACGTAATTTGGCAATTTTAAAGTGTATTTTGAATCAACAATTTGCGCCATCTTTAGTATTGTTGTTTACTACATACCTTATGCACATGTAACCTTATGCCAAGCCAGTCCACCAACTGCTTCGAGCTGTTATCTGTCATAAGCATCTGTAATGTCATCATGACCAACTATTCTAGAAACTTTCGAAAAATGAATTCTTATAAATATTAAAATCCATCTTGGGTTTTCATATATTTCAAACTTTTCCTTTTTAAAAAAAGGGGTAATAATACGTGAAGTAAGGAATTGAATTGTCCCGGCCTTTGAACTGAATCCTAAGTTCAAACACTATTTCGATTATATAATAATCTCATTTTTATTTTCACCAGTTTGGTGGATTTGATTTGGTGGACTAGTACTTTAACTAGTATTTTTTTTATTAGTGTTTTCTCCGGTATACATCTCCTTTTCCGGTGGAAAATTTACTTGAGTAGTAAACTTTGAAATATTCTTCAAAATGTCATTGATACCAACCTTGTTTGCAACCACACTCTCCCCCTACAGGTATCCCCTCGTCAAAAGTCGACTCTTCGCAACCTCCCTTCATAGTGACACTGGTTTTTCTATATTTTTCCAATAACGCCAGAATCACCTTCTAGTAACGGTTCTCTTGAACAACTTTTCTAATTGACTTGAAAATTTAATGGACCATCTATTACGGAACAAGAGGCAACTAAACAACTTCAGTGAAAGGAAATCTTCTTAAGCAACATAGACGACAATATGTCTTTATGACTTTATCTTATATACTTGTCTGTCACCTTTACTACCCCACACATTGCGGACTACATTAGAGAAAAAGAAACTGCGAAAGATGAGATAATGTATTTCTTGAATTATTCCACTTTGCTGGAGTACTTGAAGTATTTCATCTTTTTAAAAAAATGTTTTCCTTAATTATATTTTTTCAAGCGCAATCCAATAGTTGTAATCGACCCATTTTAATGATTGAACCATAAGTAATAGATATAATATATAGACTGCGCGTGACTTCACTTTTACATATATTACATCTGTGGATTACACGTTTTGGCCACTGGTTCACAGTATCATGTGACAAATCTAATCTCGAAATTTTCACGTGGTAATATGCAACACGTAAAACTTCATGACGCTGTATAATGTATGATTGACGAAAAAGACAGGACGTAAATCTCTTCATCTTTTTTTAGCTGTTGGAGTCAATGTTCTCTCTTCAATGGCCAGTCCATAATCATTATTTCGTCACTGGATTTAACAGAAAAGAAAAGGTATTTATTTTTGCAGAGTAGGTATTTGTAGGTTAATTAGTTTTTGATATTTGTAGCAAGGAATGACCATACAGGTCTGTAGTTTATTAAGATTTTTCTCCAAGTTTTTGTTAATTAGTTTTATTTTCAATTCAAGTGGAATAAACAGAAACAGTCGTCGCCGTTATTCAGTTCCAAGAACCTTTTTCTGACAAACACTTTGGACTTCTTTCCATAAATTTCGTCGATTCTCTGATCACTCTCTTCTGGAAGATAAAATAATCAATTGATAAAATAAAGATAGCAATCAGGTATAGCAATTAAAAATGAAATTTCGGTTTTGTGGAGATGCAGATTGCCCGGACTGGGTATTGGTTGAAATAAATACATTGTCTAGAATTTCTTCTGTAAAATTAAAGCTTCTGGGTCAGCTGGTAGCCAAGGCGATAATTAACCCACCAATAGATATGGAGAAAGCTGAAAAACTGTTTGCCGATTCAAAAATGGATTGCGAAATAGACTTGAAAGCCTGTATTGCTTGTTTAACTTATATCCTAACATCTGCTGCAAGATTCAGCTGTGATAGCAGTGCTCTACAAAGTGAGTTGCAACAGTTAGGACTACCAAGAGAACACAGCACTTCTTTAAAGAGGTTATTAGATGACCAAATTGTAAACCTCACCCAAAAACTCCAAGCAGTATCTCTGAGAGTGAATCCATTGGACAACTTCAGTGTTAGAGTCGACAGTGACATTAATTGTGCTGTGCTGGATTTGACCATTAATGGGGAAGACATGTCAGTAACTTTAACACCATTCACTGTTAACGTATTATTAGAAAATTTGAAAGGAGTCAGGAAAAGTATGGCTGAATTGAAAGAATCCTCTTGACAAAAACTAAAGTAATTATTTCAGTTATATATTGATTCAAATTTATGGAAAGTAATTAAAAGGTACATATGAATATAAACATTAGAATTGATAAGGATGTTTTCATGTTGTACACATTACATGATGAAATGCATATATTTTTTCTACCGGGGAGCTGTCTGACTAGCTGATTTCTTCCAAGTCTCCAGGCAACACTGCAGCCTCATGGGTTTATTGCATTTTTCATGAAATTCATTCCAACATAATTGTTCTGTGTACTAATTTGTACTGATCCTTAGTTAGATGTTTGTATTTTTTTCTGGGCATAATTTGTGTTGTTCATAAAATACTCTTCTCTTCTGATTGCCTAGTTCTCATATAACATGATGAGCTGCCCCTATCCCTCTATTGTTCAAGTGTTCTAAATAAATAATGTCCAGTGTACCTGTATTTATTCTGACCCATTCCCTGCTGTTTTCTTACAGCTCCAGTTCTTTTTCAGAGATCGTCTTTAAAAAGGTTTTCCTGTGCACATTTCCAGCTTCCTTCCTCAGTAATCTTATGTTTCTCAATAAATCCTTTTCAGATCTGGTCCTATAAGCTTCAGTGTTACTTATTTGTGCATTGTTGGATTTGACAGAGAGGAATCAGTATCTTCAACACTCTTCATTATTAATGTATTATCATAAAATTTGAAAAGTTAGAGAAAAACTATGGCTGAATTGAAAGAACACTTTTAATAAACAGTGAAGTTGATCTCTAAAGAAAGGAGTAATTCATTGATGTATATTTATTGAACATAATTCTAAGGTATACATGAAAATTACCATCAGAATCATTAAAATTGGTTTTGGTTTGTACAAATTACATGATGAACGGTAAATTCTGTTACATCTACAGTGCCCATCTTTCCATTTTCCTTTTTCTTTTCTAAAGCGAACTTTGTTAGGAAAAACGACCTCATTCCCCAAAAAAATTGGTTGATTCTTACCTGAAACTGATCAAATGCAACAAAGGGATTAAATTATAATGAATACCTACTTTGTTTGAATGTATAATCTTTATTTTGGATAAATCCAAAAGATTTGAAACATTCCTCCTTTCCTCTTCTAGATTCATTGTCCAAATCTTCATCTGATATCAATTTTGAAACTTCATCATTTGGCGTACCTCTGATTCTTTGAATTAAATTAATTACATTCACATCATGATTTATTTCTCCCAAAGGATTATTTGTGTTTGAAGGTTTATCAAGCTTTTCAAAGCTGTTTTTTATTCTCTTTAATACTTTTGATAGAGGATGTGTTGAACGTTCACTCTCTTGTTGATTAATTACTAGATCATTTAATAAATTTTTACATTTGAACATTGTGGCTTGAGAACTCTCATCAGGAAGAATGAAGCAAATAGAATGATAATTTTTCATCAATAGAGAATCCTCCAGAGTGAGGTTGAAGGGAATTTCAGATGACATAGCTGACATTTCATCTGAACCTGAAACAAAGTATAATTTTATGAACTTTATATTGAAAATTATTATAGCTTTACCATTATTTCAATCATTTTCCATGAAACTAAGCTGGTTTTATTCATTATTTCAAATATTCACTAATCCCACTTTCTACTCAAGTAATGTACTTTATTACCAATTAGTGAATAGGTAAGTATAAAATAAGCCCATTCTAGTGGTCCAAGTCCAGCAGATGGACAATTAAAAAATCACTCTGGCGATCCGATTGGGTTAGCAGTGTAATAGTGGAGAGTAAGAAGTTTTGGAAATAATACACTTGATCTTGTTTGGAGATTTTTATATTTCAGGGTACCTTATCAATATGGTAATTATTGAAAATCATATGGCATACATGTGATCGATAGAAAACTCAAAAATAAACGAGGGCCCCAATGGTGGTCTGTTTGCAAAGTCAAGTTTCAATATCGTTTGAGAAAGAGAAATCACGAAATAGTAGTTGGAGGTATTCTTTGGTGGGGGACTCAATACTTGACTATTTTAGTTGTTCACAATTTGTGGCAAAAGTTTTGAAGTGAATTTCAGGTTTTGAAAATGGAAAAGTTTGTGTTCCGAAACATCAATCCCTAAAGAAAGCTAAGTATAAATACACAATTTTTCTGCTGTTTTTTTTTCAATTTGCAAACAACATTTATGAATACAAGTTACTGACTAATTGAACTCTTCAGTTATTTATATTACTCAGTAACTTACTTTTCAGTTTGCTCTTTATTACATTTCAGTAGATTATATTGAAATAGCTTTGTTCCTTTTTTATATTGTGGAAGGCTATATACCCCCAAAAACAGTAAGTTGGAGACTTCAGAACATTTAACTTTCAGGCTTTGTGTCGCTGTCTCAGCCAAGGGGATATTATATCCATAGTGACAAATGACTAGTACAGATAGTATCGGAACATGTCAGTAGCCACCCTCATGCAGGTGGCAGTCGTTGTCCTCCTTAACAATTAAGTGGGGATGAGTTAAATATTGTCTGAAAAGAGGAGTAAAAACGGATTAAATATCGAGATTTACTTTTCTTAGCCTTTAGTCTCAACACATACCATCGTTGTTCTCATCATAAGAGTCCATGGTGGAATGTTGCTTTCCCTTTTCTCAAGTATCTGAAACTTATGATGACTTTGTCATGCAAATGCGGAGGGCATTTGGCTCAACGCGTTTACTCAGCGCACTCGATTCTCCGATAAAGGGACCTCTTGTCACCTCACTTAATGGTACATGCGCGTTCTCCAAGTGCACCCGAATTTCTGGTATGGAGCTTCCCAAAAAATGCCTTTTAGTTTGAAAGTAAATTAATATTACCAAAGACTCGTGAAACGTGCACGTTAAACAACATATATTGTTTCATTAATGATAATTTCAAATGATTGTTGCCTTTCATTTATCATTGGATTTCATTTTATTAAGGGGGCCTCAATTGAACTTGACAAACTGATATTTTACCGAATCCTAAACATTATCTGAGACATTTATTAGATACTGTATTAGAATTAGATACTTGCAAACTTCTGCCCAAAATCGGTGTAATCATGTTTTACACTTCTCGTGAACTAAGCTACCATTCCTAGATCTTTCAGTTATAAGAAACGCCGATAAGGATTTAGAATTTGATGTTTATAGGAAGAATACTAGCCCTTTCAGATGTTTTCCTAGCGGCTCCCACTATTTACTTATGCTGCACTGTTTGGAACCTTTGGTGTAGTATTGAATATTACTGGAGTTTTTTCCCAACACCAAATCGTTGTTTTTAACACCTCGACACGT
>WOGO01007286.1:0-11251 GCA_015342085.1 Leptinotarsa defecta | reverse complement strand
GTCTTACCTTTTAACGTGTGATTCCTAACACGGTTGCAGAATCATTCCAGCTTCAACCAGATAAATTCTCTCGGGAATCGAACACACGACCTTCCGATCGTGAGTCGGATGCACTACCACCGCGGCCAATTCCACAACAAATATTCCACATATATATATGTATATATTGAAAGGTCAAGTTTATTAGTTTATTTGACTGGCTATTATATAACTGTAGGTTATTTTTGAGTTGGGTATTTCAGTCAATATCTGCGGGCTATGAGAACACTATTTTTTGCTATTCAAGCTTTCAGAAATTTATTTTTTTCTTTATCAAGAATATCTACAAAATAAATATGATTCAAACATTATATAGTAATAGAAATGTTACAAAAAAAAACTCACCAAAGCTAGTCTAAAATATAAAAAAGGCATATAAATCCAAACATAAAAAATGAAAAGTCAAATGCAAATTTGTTACAGCACCAGAGAAAATGTGATTATTATGATATTTGCATATACAGTGAGATTTAAATGTAAGTGTAAGTGAAAAATTATTAACGATCTATAATTCTTCTTATCTTAAAATTATTTGTTTAATTTTATTGGTCAAAAATTAAAGTATAATTGTAAATTTGACTTATATTTTATATTTCTGATTTTTTGTTTAAGTTATTATTATTTTCACTCAAGTGAACCATTTTTAGAAAAAGCCTTTTGACTTTATTATTTTCAACTGTTAAATTTTTTTTTTTTTATTTTTATAATCCATAACATGATCTGAAGAGGTAGCATCTTCAGCTAGTCCACAAGAACGTTTTTTCAGTCTGTAGTCACTTTTATGTCACAAAAACGACCCCAGTGTTACAATTTGTGGCAGATATATTTCATAAAATTCATCGTTACAGAGCCCTCAAAAGAAAGTGGATTAAATTTGAAGCGTTGATAAGAAATCAAAATTTAGGTCAATAGATTATTTAATTAATTTTACACTTTTTTTTTATTCCAACATTCTGAAATAAAGAATGCCTTTACTCTCCTGATGAATCTGGTAACTAGAGCAACAATATCTTATTTTGATCAGGACGGATCGAGTCGAACAATAAACAAGGTAGCATGCCGCTTGAAGTTGTTTCATCAAGATGATATTTATACGGCACATTGTCGGTTAGCTATTTATTAGCTTTGGTGCCTTTCTATGACAGTGTTAACACCTGGGCTGCTAATCTGGTGGTCCGATGCCTTTCCACGCTCGTCCATTAATCTGAACCGGGACTCTATTTTGATGGTATAGTCCGGTTACATGAGAATTAGTTAGTAGAGCTGGATACGACGGCCATTGGAAATATGAAACTTGACGGTAATATATTCTAGAGGGTAATATATGTTCGTATATATGACTCAAAATATTTTTGTTGAACTGTATTCTACGAAACTATCTACAACTATAGAAAATATCTACTTTTGATCGAATACCCAACGTTTAAGTGAAATGTGGGTAGAACAAGTAATATTTATTTATTGGTTGGAAAGAAGAGCCCATACAATTACAATAATAATCAAATATTGATATATTTCTGTTACAGACAGATAGTCGAACTACAAAATAATTTTTGAATGTAGAACTGAATTTGTTCAGGAAATCAATATGCGAATATTTGTTGGGATATAATGGGCGACTTTACTTATTCACAACGATGATTGTACAATTTGTGAAGAAACAACTTTTGATCTTTGAGTATTTCGAAAACGACACTTGTATGCTTCTGAACAATGTGAACAATGTAACGAGTAGTTTCAAATACTTTTTTCCATACTGGATCTAGTTTCACCTATTTAGTTATTGCTTATTTTCTTTCGAAGCATCTCGAAGAAGCTATTGTTTTCAAGATAGTAGTGAAAAAACACAGTTTTTTATTGACGGTAAATATTGTCTCTCGTGAATCTTTCAATATGTACCCGAATTATTACGATCAAATGTGTGAACTGACTGAAAACAAAGTCAATATTTTCCTAGAGCAACAAATATATTGCTGAATATAATATTGCAACGGACATTTTCCGAAGATTCTATATTTTTTACAAAACAGTAAGAACTGTAATTCGAAAAACTTTCTGACTTGACCATGTTAAGTTGATAAATTCCAAAACATTTACAAAGTCTTATCCATGTGTTCCACACAACAGCAATAGTATAAGCCAATTCCCTAGCAAACACATACGTTAGCAAAAATTTATGTTGGATAATTTTTTCATTTTTTTTTCTCAACAAAACATCAAAATATGAACTAATGAATGAATCATATTTACTCTAATAATTTTCGGTAAAATGTAAAGTTGTCACCAATCTTTGCATTATCAAGTGGCTATCAGATGAGAAAAAGATACCGTGATACTTATTCCGTAAAAGACAGAAGCCGTTACCGTAAAATCGTAGTAGTTCCAAGGATAATTACAGTCACGAACACATGATTATCATGATGTAACACTTGACATAAGGAGATAAACATCACATTGTGATCCAGTGATAATTAATTTAGGCCAGAATGGTCCAACGTCGGGCTAGTAAACTTCATCACAATACGTGAAAGCTGTGCTAATTATCGCAGATAAACGTAGGAGCAATATTAGCAACATTGTTAGATTCAGCGCCGGTTGCCGCTAGGGAAATTCGAACATGGGCAGGATCGCTGAAATTTATTGTCCTCAGGGGATTGATATCGTTTCCACAGAAAACAATAGGTTTTTTTTCGGAAATAGTCGGTAGAGAAAGCAGTTTTATTGACTACAATTACACGAGGGCTTCACGTTTCATCGGATACGCTGTGTTTCAAATGAAAACTTGTTTGATGCGGAGAATCGCAAACAAATAAGGGTGGGCGTGTTTTCTAGTTATGAAAGGGCGAGTGAAAGCTTTATTATGTCTGGTTTGCTGCTCTGGAGTGCAATCAAATCTGAAAAAATGGAGAGGGAGGTAAACATTGGAAAGAACTCCAAAACCCGAACAAAATTCATTCACTGTTTAGGTACATCTTTTTTTTCGTAGAAATCAATGTTCATTTCTTGTAATATATTCTCTTTCAATAACTGATAGAGACTAGCATTTTTATTTATAATGATTAAGATTAATTCATAAATGTATAGATGATTAACATTAACAGATCAAGAAAACTAAATAAATACCTACTGACGGCAATAAAACTGACAATCACGATATCAACACTAGGTGTCATTATTCTTGAAACACATGTGACTCTCAAAGCCTACTTATGCATCATTCTGACAAGTTCAATAATTGTCAATGTACTTATCAAATTGAATCGACGAAATCAAATATCAAAATATGATTGTCAGTAAATATTAAAACATATTATGAAAGAAAATCAAAAAATTTTTTTATATTCTAGACGTGTTTCGCGTCTATCGTTTCCTCAGTAGTAATAGTACACACTTGACTATAATTCCTTAGTTACCTCATGTAATTGGTTAAGGGTAAAGGAGATAACAGTTGGAATTTAAGAAACAATTACAATCTCACAACAGGTAAATTTTTAATATGACTAATTATTATTGGCATTGTTGAACTTTTTTTCATAATGTCAATAACTAGTCATATCCAAAATGTACCTGCTTTCGAAAAATTATAGATTTGCGAACATTTTAACCAATAAAACTTGGTGCATTCGGGATATAACACTCGACTGATATGTGTCTCATGTGATTACTATGGAATTTGAATAATTGCAAACAATTATGAAATTTCAATTAGCTTTGCCTGTCTAACAGAGGGTTTACACATTGTCGTTGCGATAGTGTCGTGAAATATTTATGGCAATAAAATTACTTCGAATAACGATGAGGATCTTTTTCATTATTGAAATAAAAAATCAGGAAGTTTTTAACTTACATTGAGATAGAGCAGCTTTGATCACAAAAAATGAACTGCTTAGTATCTCACAGTTCTGAAAATATATCTTACTATGAATATAATTATAAATTAAATTAATGAATTATTGAAAATTAGATTAGAAGAAGTAAGTGGCTTAGCGGAAAATCTCAATTTTCTAATTTTCATTGAAGAACTAATAAAGCTAACGTTACTGCAGCTTCGTCCTATGAGGACGAAGCTGCAGACATATAATCAATTACTGAAAGTAATTGATTATATGAACTCTTATATATCTGAACACCACTGGAGGTAATAACAGACATAGATATACAGATATATGAGGGCTAATATCAATTATTTTCAGTTCACTGTATTCGTTTGAAGATGTCCTTATAGGACGAAACTACAGTAACGTCAGTTGCAAATACAAGTATTTAAAAACATAGAACGTTTTATTTTTCACTTTTCATGATAATCATCTACCACATCCATCAATTTATTGAAAATCAAATTGTTGCTGATAATTGTAGCCTCATGATTTTTGCTCTAATAAAAATTTCAAAGGAATTTAATGCCCTTATAGACGATGTGTCACACTGTACCCCTAATGAGTTTGAAGTTGAAGAAAGGAAATTAAAGTGTGAATATATCCCTCTGAAAACAAAAGTAATTTCGATGAGCCACACTGTATACAACATCACTTTTTCACAGCACATATATTTGAAATTTTCCGTTCAATATCCCTCTTCGTCTGATTTCGACACCGAACTTCATTATTATACGAACCGGGACAACTGGGAGTTGTATAGATGCAGCCCTATCAGTGACCACTCAGCATCCTAGAGCCCCAGGGGTCTCGTCAACTCACCCCGATGTTTGGTTACGCCTTAGTGGATGGTGTCTTGCCTCCTACGATCTGCAATACCACTTCATGAGAGAAATTTCGCTACACGGAACTGAAGATCGCACTTCATTCTTGATTCACTCGAAGTTTCTATGTTTTATTGTAATTCATTTGCTTTCAATTAGGAAGATATTCAAAGTTGAATTAAAATATTTATATCGGCGGTAAAGTAGAAATAGTGTAAATATAACAAAAAGCAAATAGTGAATTATTGAAATCATAAAAAAAATTGGAAGCATCGTAGTAAAATTATATTATTTTCATATCTTCATTTTTCATATCATATTAACAGTTCCTTGGTCATTTAAAAGTGTATCAGAAGTATCTATATATTGAAAATACTCACATAAGGAAATACACAGAATGGCACAGAATAAATCCAACACGAGCACTGTTCCCAGATACCAAAACTGCAACACTCTTCTCGACGCGCGTTTCACCAACCAAGTTGGCTATTGTGTGAAACTCGTATTGCGGTTCTGTGAGCTGTTTAGCAAACTCTTATAATATAAGGTTACCCAAATGTGAACCTATTCATTGTTCAATGATGAATCTACCTTTACCTTTTATGAACACGTGAATCGTGAGAGTTGTCGATACCGGTCGCGAGCAAATCTTCATTGAATGTGAGAGTAACACGATCAAAGACAAGAAAAAAACGTCTGAACCGGCTTTCTAGGAAATCAAATTGTTTTGAGGTAAACCAGACCTGAATATAGAATAAAGGAAATAACTTCTGTCTAATTTCTACTGAGTTAATTATTTGTTACGATATGTTTCGGTTCATCGGGCCATTTTCAAGTGAGTAATACATCAAGTCAAGACAAGAACTTGAATATACACTAATATCAGATACCTTTGATAGGTAGCTGTAATAACAACATTTATCTGAATAATCAATATCAATACTACGATAACTAATTATCTTCTTTAATATATCACGATTACCAACGGTTGGATCGTAAACTATATGTCAAAAATTCACGAACTGAAAAGAGGCGAGCTACATAGTTCTAGTTGATCATTGAGCAATTTGAAATAGGGGTTTTTGTACAATTTATTTATTTTCAAAGCTTCCAACAAATTCATCTCCTTTTCTTCATTTCAGGTATGAAAATTCTTCATCATGTTGAAGACGTAAACTTCAATTATCCGTAGAATTTCTACATAGGATAATAACTAATTACGGATTACAAATAATAAAAATACACAGTAATAACTCACTCAAAAGAAGACATATTTTTAGTTTGAGTTTGAAGAAATGATTGGACAGATTTTTTAAATATTTTGGGATGTATATTATACGAGAAAAACGATCGAAAGTGACTCCTTTGTAGTTGGAGCAAGTCAAGTGAAAAATGAGACATATAAATGTTTATTTTGTACGTTTGAAAATGTCCTTATAGGTTGAAACTGCAGTAATATTAGTTACAAATACAAGTGGTAAAAAATATTTTTCATGATGATCTACTACCGCTTAGTAATAACGGCTACATCCATCAATTCAGCGTAAGTCTAGTTTTGAATTATAAGGTGCAGGGATAAATAATTTGTCTGTTGTAAATATTGAGCCAATCCATGTTCATCAGTCGCCCGGATACGTGATCACGTCTTTTAGGGCCTTGAATCAAACGAACACACGAGTTCTGAACCATTTGTAACCGATGACAGCCTCTTTTGGAAATTGCAGACATAGTTGAGGTGTGAATGATGACTCACAGAAGAGGATTTTACCTTTTTTATCAAATATTTTTGTATTTGAATGAATAAGGCTCAAGTTGGCGAAAACACGTCATATGATGAGATCGATGTGATTATTGAAATTGAGAGAATAATCAAATATGAAACTCAGATTGTTCGAGTTGATGGACAGTACAAAGGGTGTCCAAGGAGTTGCGGTTAGACTGCCTGCTTTTTTCTACCAATCAACATTGCAATTGTATTAGAAGGGTTGATGGAGAAACAGTCGGACAGACAGAGAGACAGAGAGTGGAGAAATAGAAACTGAATCTTCTTGAAAGCCAATATATTGTAGGATAGCATGTAGAAAGTATATTTAAAGCGGTTAAAGGCTTTCCTTCATTCAAGCATTACTGAAGGCGGCAACTTTTTTGTCAATCATCCTTAAGATGTCATCGGTGATATTCAGAAGGGCAATGAGACAGCTGTGTTGAGATCTAAATCCTAACTGATACTTGGAAATAATATATAGAATATGAGTGACACTGAATTTGAGAAAATATAATTTTCTCGAACACTTCAGATGATGAGCAGAGTATGCTTATTGAACGGAGAGATTTGAAATCAGTAAGATTGGATATTTTACGTAAAGGAATAATAAATGATTTTTTCCATATTTAACACAGGTTCCAGCTTTACTCTCAAATATAGATTTATATCATGAATCGAATACTAAATTTTATCAAAAAGTCTACCTGAACACAACACAAACCTGTTTTTATGTACCTGTTTTATATTTTTATGTATAAGCCAATATGTACTTACATCTGAAAATCCTTTTGAGTATTATTGGTACATTTGTTTTTTCGACTACAGAATTCTAAAATAAAAATGCAAAACTTTTTAGATATATTGTTGATGGATTTGGTTCTCATTTTGAGTAAGTGCATGATACAAATAAGTACACAGAACAAAAATATTACCTGAATATAATAAAAAACAATGTTAGTATGGTGTATATAGACAAAAGTTCCCACCCGATGCTCTAATTCAGTGGCACAAGGCACCGTTGCTGTTTGTTTGATACATTAAATGCAATAAATTCCAAATGAGCACAGTTCCAAAACACCTATACCGCAACACTCTTCGGTACGTGCCTTTCACCATGAGATGATTAAGACTAATTCCTACCTCTGAACATCGAACAGGGCAAATTTTGACATGGTTGGTAAAACGCGCGTCGAAAAGAGAGAATGTTATAATTCTAGTATCTGGAGACAATGACTTTTTTGGATTTACTCATATACACTTGAAAGTAAAAAAATATGGTTGATGAAAAATTGGTTTTCACTTGTTTAAATAAAAATTCAAAGGAGCCACATTCATTTTTTCAATTTTTTATATTTATATAGTTATTCAAAGAAAGTAATACAGATCATGAAATTATAAAACAAATAAAATTTATTGGCGCTCCGGGGCGACATCATTGATTCCAGTGGCGCATGTACTTTTTCAGCTGCAGGAAAACCCGGAAAAACCTGCAGCATCACATTATCTGAAGATTTTGATCTGCCAAAGTCTTCTCTTTCATAAAACAAAACGAAAGTGTCTGCAGAGTCTCCAATAAATTCAAAACATCGCCGGAACACTTCGTGACACGACTATCGTCAAACTTAAACCAGTTCGTTTCATCTTTGATCAATGCGTAATAATTACCTGATTCTACGCCAGAACCACAGTAAACAATGACTGCATGAAGATTATAATAGTGGTCTGCTAGATTGAAGTGTTCACCTATTTCGAACCTTCGTAAGAGTTTGGTGCATCTGTCAGAGGTTGAGTCATTTCCAAAATTAAAAAACTAAATGAATGTTTCAACTATTGTTCACACACTGGTTAATTTTAACAGAGAGGTATAGAATCATAATCTTTGGTGTTAATCGAATCCAAAGGAAGCGCTTTCCTCATGCGCTAGAACTATCACCCTCATGTCGTCAACGAAATTGGTATAAAAAGGAGATGATCCAAACTATAATTCCTAGTGTAATAGCTTTTCTTGAGAAAATATAAGTTCTCATAGTTTTTCTCAGAGCATCTCCTGATGTACACTTTACTGGTGAAAATCGCATCGAGAAAACTGGATGCAAGTATTGATGGAAACAGATAACCAAAGGGACTGGGATACATTGGTTCCCAACATGACGCGATAGGTTAGACACAATCCATGTTGTGTCAAGAACTGAAACTTCCGATAGATGTATCGTGTGGCAGCCTATCTGATAATTCTCAAGAGGTACCTATTTCAGAGTATGTGAATGACCTGTAGGACAGACTGGAAATTGTACACAAATTTGCTAGCTCCAAATTGAAGCTTTCCAGCGACAGGATGAATATGAGATTTGACAAAAAGTCGCTGCCGATGAGCTTCAAGGAGGGCGATAGTATGGCTCTACTAACGCCAACGTCGGAAAGTATTATGTCCCGAGATGCAAAGACCATGGCAAGGACCATACTTGGTAACCAAAAAGATTAACGATCTGGTGTACAGAATACAATTGTCACCCAAGAAGCAAGTCTGAAGTTGTCTACATAGAGATACTGAGTCCATACATGGGTCGTGATGTTCCCTCTCGAAATGTTATTCGGGGCGAACAACCTCAGGGAAGGGGTAGTGTATAAATCGTGCCCTAAAGAAAATAACGCCGGTCACCACTAGTAGCCCTAAACGAACTGTGACGTGGTCAAAGCCGCGCGCAGCCTCGATTATTCTACTCTTCGCACCGGCTTCGATCGAATCCCAGCGAATATCCCACCAACTTCGATGGAATTCCATATGAATTTTCTTTCTCCTATGATTACCAAATATAAACACTATCCACTCGCCTATCGAGACAGTCAAGTGGAAGTGACAGTGCGGTAGGCAGAGCGATCCAATAAGGTGATAGACATTTGAATAATATTTGAAGTTTGAAGTTGAAGTGTTTTATTGTATTTGAAGTGAAATAAAGTTACGTTTGATTATTGTTTAGTGTAGTCAATTATTGGTTAACCCACGGGGAAAAACGTAACAATGTGTAACCTACTACTTAAAAATTTTGTAATATAAAATACTGATACGAAAGTATCTGCAATTTCACTTCAAAATAATAGATTATAAATAAGACTGAATAGGAAATATGGTGGGAGTTTTTGCAAAAATTCATATTGAATAACAATCAACAACATTGATTATATCTTTACTTTAATCTTTTATATTTTTTGATCAACACGTATTCTTATTACTCAATGTGACTTTCAGACCTTTTTGAATCCAACTATAACCAAATGTTAAATAATTCAGTTAGATAATTGATTCTTGATCCATTACGTTTATTTTTGTACATGTCCTGTTTTTTCACATTTGTAATGAACAAAACAAATTTAAATCTTGAAATATCTCCTTCAACTGTCTCAAACCACACCAAGCAGGATAAGCAGAATTGAATAGACATTTCATGAACACCAAGTATGACTTCCCTGTAGGATAAATTGAAATCAGATATCTTGATTACACAAAAACTAACAAAAAAATTGTGTTCGAAGACGACGTCAGTGAAAGTTCAGTATCAAATGTTATAGAAAAAAATTAGAACAAGGATCATATTGAATGTAGAAATAAATTCTGAGTCACCTTTTTCTGAAGAAGGTCGTGTTATCAGAAAAATACACATTTTTAATGAGCATTCAACAAAGAGGTCTATATTGAAGCAAAAAAAAATTGTTTCGTGAAAGTTATTGATAATCAAATCATCTATCATTATCTATTCGAAATTTTTGAGAACCTTTTCAGTTCCAATTTTTGAACGACTCTTTTCAGATGACCAAATTGAGGATCGTAGCTAATACTATCAAGGTAGAAACGGATTCACTTTCTTTTTTTTTGACAAAACAAAAGCTGTACAGGAAAAACATAAAAACAAAGGCATCGGTTTGCTCCAAAAAGATCAATTTCTCCGAACCGAATATAATAATGTCAGGAGAGACAATACCGCTTTCTGCTCTGATAAGTTTGTTGGGGGTTAACATGGGCATCAATATATCTTGGCACAATCATGTCGCTGGAATTGCAAACGCTGCTTCTCAAAAGCTTGGAACACTGTTCCGAATCAGAAAACTGTACATAACTCAGCAACTTTTGATGCTTTATAAACCTTTGGAGTATTGTACTCATGTATGGAGCTTAGCCTCTAAGCATATCCTGCAGCTGCTGGATTCCATCCAGAAAAGAGTCATCCGCTTGATTTTCGACGCAAACATCACTTGTAACTTCGAAAGTCTGGAACATCGAAGAAGGGTTGGAGATTTGGCTCTCTTTCATAGATACTTTCACGGGAGGTGTTTAAGTGACTTGGCACGTTTGATTCCACCAAAAGCGGTCGAAGGATAGCTATTTTCTCATGTCATATATGATATTATTTCATGAGTGAATATTGTGGAACATTTGTAGCATGAAATTTTTGTATTCAGGGAAAATTTTATAAAAAAAATATGTGATAGAATTTACAGATACTTGATGTAAATTCATGACTCAATAATATAACACTTCATCGCGAGTCAGGTTTTCATAGCTATAGACGTGTTGCGGTTTTGTTTTACTTGAATAAATTATAGAAAAAATATATGCAGCTTTGTAGTTTTATCGCTCATTGCCTCATGTTTAACAAATCGTTTACAAGCTGTCGCATATAACAGCTGTACATCTAATTATAAACCTATCAAACATGGAGTGCCCCAGGGCCCAATCCTCAGCCCTCTATTGT
>WOGO01007285.1:0-11252 GCA_015342085.1 Leptinotarsa defecta | reverse complement strand
TGATGGAAGGTCTCACGCTGTTGATGTGTTTCAGGAAGGCGTCTAGTTCAGTATTCCCATGGTTCCATATTATGAAGGTGTCGTCAACATATCTCAACCAGACTCGAGGTTTCTTGTGGGCTTCTTCAATGGCCAGAGTTTCAAACCACTCCATATATATGTTGGCTATGACTAGTGGAAGTGGCAATCCCATTGGCAGTCCCTCATCTTGTGTAAAGAATTCGTCCTTCAATTGGGAATAACAGTTTCGTACACAGCGTCCTAGTAATTCCATAATTACTTCAATAGGTAGATTCGTTCTCTCTTTCAGGTTCCCGTCTTCGGATAGCTTTCTCTGTATGATATGGAGTGCTTCCTCGACCGGAACGTTGGTGTAAAGACTTTCCACATCGAAACTAATTAGTTGATCTTCCTGTGTGACCTCAATTGACCCTAGTAGTTCGACAAAATGCCTTGAATTTTTCACAAAAGACGATGTTTTTCCTTGTAATTGTTGCCTAGATTTTTACTTTCCTTAATACACTAAATTTTATTTAGTAGTTTTTTGTTTGTCTTGGTCTAATCTGGAACACTGCAAATAACTTTTCTCAGGTTGATTGTTACAGTATAATTTCTCTTAGAGTGGTTGTCTGTCTGCTTCGCATATTCGATGAATTATATGAAGGTCATTGTTCTGCAAAGTTCGCAACTAGGTACGTTTCTCGATGTGTCGTCAACTTTAAATATCGCTCCGCAACAAGCCCCGACAATTAGCTGCCAAATTAGGTGTAATATTCTCATGAGTGGGACAAAGAAGTTCAACAATGATACTAATTATTTTGATTCGTGAACGGGAGCGTAGACCCTTTCCTACATTTCAAAATTCGAATCAGTAGTAAAAGATTTCAGACAGGAGCACAGTGTGTTTATTTAGTGAGTGTGAAAATACGAGTTCTGGATTAACTTTCATTACTATTACCAACGATTAGGGATTGAATTGCCGTGTTCCATTTTTAACAACTGGTGTTGTGAGCTTAGTTGTTACTACCTCTTTTAAATGACATACAAAAGCTGAAATTAGACTCTAAGGTCATCCTTCATCAAAGTCCTTTTTCGTTTCGTGACATTGGATAACGTAATGAAGGAATTTCTGAAATTCGAAAGCCTGACATCCAGGAAGTTGCGGGAGTGCAGTTTCAACTTCCCAAGTTGCAGCCAAAAAGGGAGGAAAGCTAACGAATTGGATGAGAACTACCATTATTTCTCAGATTATTGCCTTTTTCTTCTGACACCCAATTTCGTCACCAGCCGAGTCATTTGTAGTTATTTTCAAGCTGACTTGTTTAACTATATGAATAAATTAGACTCGTTTCAACCCCTAGTACGTACAGGGCTAGTTATTAGTATATTAGCAAGTGAGTTTGTAAACTAACGTAATATAGACGTTCTCTCTCTCTCCAAAGAAAAAGGTTGCATTAATCGAACTGCTTAGGAAATATAAACCACCCGTCTCCACTCAGCTAACCAGTGCTCTACCCAACCTCAAATACTGGCTTTCAGTAGAGCACTATAACATTCTGATACGGTTTCACCGTATCAGAATGTTATATGTCAACTAATAAAACTCTTATACATTATATAAAGACTCCTTCTGAGCCAGAAAAAAGCCCGTAACATACTTTCTTCATCACAAATCACAGATCTTTCGCTACGCTACGCAACGCCAAGAGAAGCTGAATATGATCAACAGTGTGAAAAGCCTGATTTTCGTCTATGAATATGCAAATTACAGGTTTCATGTCCATATGCGCGTATGCATTTTGTGTAGATCTGTTTTTCCTAAATCCTTTTTATCGAATCAAATATTATATTTTCTACACCAAAAATTTCTATGTAATCGTCATCTCATCATCGGTCTCATGCTGCGTTTCATCATTGCCGTATCTTCATCATACCAGGAGTATTACCGATTTTGGAGTGGGGCGTGCTATCTTCTTTCGCCAATAAAAATAGAACATTCGTAACAAAATCCTACATAAAGATTGAAATTAATCCGAGATTTATTTATTCACGTACTCTCGAAAGGAATAATTCAAAAAGGTGTTGAGTTCCGCATCTGCGAATGTGCTTCTCTAAAAATCCGCGTCCGTGGATGTCAGCATTTTTGCATCCGTGACAATCCTAACATAATACTCTAATTCGTTATATCTGTTTCATAAATAAGTTTGTCAATGTGAACACAAAAGCTATTTAATTAACCCGTTATACAAAATTATTTAAAAGAGGTTATCCGCAATCGATAGAATCGGACAGCTACATTGGATGTCTACCTAGCCGTCCTGCCGAGAAAGAAGGGAAGTTGAATTTACGAGACCAAGTCACCTGCTGTCCTTGGAGGCCCCTGGACACAAACGTCCTTGGCCTCGCGAGCTTCGTCTGTTTGGAGGTTGCACACCGTTGCCGTTTGCTCGAATCGGAGCTAGACGGGGTAATCAACCGGGTTATTTCTACGGGGATTGTAACGCTTTCAGGGTTATTACAGAAGGAGACAAAACGACTATTCTGCTTCATGGAAGACGAGACGAGGCAGCAAAGATTTTTTATTCGAAATGAATGTTGGGCTCAGGACATTCAGAGGTCCAGACAAAATGTTTTTATGGTTTCGTACGTATAACTTCAACATATGTACAACAGATCGTTGTGACTGTAGAAAGTTTGACCATTATAAATATGGCATCGATTCAGGAATGAATATCTTACGATGAATGTTATTCATTGACTATTCATGTATATTATTCTTCAACATAAACAAAATTTGAACAAATTCACGGTAAGAAACAAAATTTTTTATTTCAGTAATTGACAATTCAAATTCTAAGTTTGAAAAAATGAGTTATCCAAACAACTATAAAATTAAAAAAGAATTCTGTTGTCTGTTTTTCTTTCCATCCGTTCGTCTTTCTCTCTGTTTGTCGTACTCACAAGCTATAACCTCTTATCCATCATTTTTCGAATCGAAACATTATTTCTGGAAGAATTTCTGAAGGTTTTTTTCATTCAATATGTACAGAATGACTGGATATATAAAAAACATTCCACCAGTTTCATAAACTTCAATGGGTTAACAAAAAAATTAGTTGTTTTTTTATTATTTCCATTGTGAAAGAAATACTGAAGAAATGAATATAATTCATTACATTTTCCATTTTCTAACGAATATTTTGGAATCTGATAGACGTAGAATACTTTCCAATTGGTTCCTCAGAGTATATAAAAACCCTATTATATTTTTTGTATAGACAATATCTCAACAAACTTGAAAAACCGAAATTTCCATATTTTTTTGAATAGTAAAATAACATTGTAAAAAAAAAATAGTTAAAGCTTTCGCATCTGGGATTTTCAGTGTCACTTTTTTCAATTATCTAGGTTACTGGACTGACGCAACAATTAGAAACTTGAAAAACTGGAATTTCCACATTTTTTTGAATAGTAAAATAACATTGTAAAAAAGTAGTTAAAGCTTTCGCAGCTGGGATTTTCAGTGTCACTTTTTTTTAATTATCTAGGTTACTGAACTGACGCCCATCAGAAAATAACTACTCCCCTGGCTAATACCACGAAGGGCGTTGGATTATATCCGACAGGTGCCAGTGCAGGATTCGTCGCTGATGTTATTCCTGCATATACTGTTGGCGATACAATTGCCGCAATCGGTGGTATCATCCAGGGGAGAAGTTGTTTTCTAATAGGTGTCGGTCCGTTAACCTACAGCGTAGGGAGTTGGGACTGGCCTGAATAAATTATTGTTTTAGATAATTTGATTTACAACCAGTCTCCAAGTATGCCCACTCAGTTCGTAAACTATTTATCAGGTTTGAATGCCGTGGATTATTAGAATGTTTTCCTTTTTCAGACATTCATTATACATTTTGAGTTCATATCTCCGATGACTGGATACTACGGCTGCATATTGTGTATTTATGTTGACTCCTCAGGAGCGGACTCAAATAATATGTGGACCAGAGCATCTAGAGGAAGAACTGGAACATCTTCAAGTGACCCTGAGATTGAATGGATCAGTGTACCCGATATCAACAAAGCCATGAAACTGAAGAGTTCTACGGATCAAAACGAGTAGGAGGCTCAGATGGTTGCACGCGCGTGTCTACTTTATATCCCTGAGGTCAGAAACAGTAGTGGAAAACTTTCGAGAAAGCACGTCATCAAAACGGTTTTCAAATCCCCCAAGAAGATACAGCAAAACCTTAGGTCGGCTAGAGACAAAAGATACCCACTATCAGCAGCAGGGGTTTTTCGCATGCCGTGCACTTGTGAGAACCACCAAAAGATCCCTAGGTACAAAGTTGAAGGAGTATGAAAGAAACTGGATACTAGGCCAAACGAACAAGTCGGCTGTTGCGGAGCACGCACTCAGTGAAGGAATCCACATGACTCTGTTCGAAAACAGGAAACTCATTGCCCCTGACAAGGAGTACCATAGCAGACTGGTACGGAAGACAATGGAAATCGACGAACACACGGATAATTTCAACAAAAAAGAAGAAACTGTGAACCTCCATCGAATATGGAATTCCATTCTGAGAAGTTCAAGAATAACAAACAGTATGGCGGCAGGTAGAAAAGGGTCAACGAATGTTACTAACAATTTACCCATTTAAGGTATAGTTATCACACAAGACTACCTGAATCAACAAAAACACGTTTTACGTTATTTGCCTAAGAGAAGTACCTGAGGAGTCAACATGAACATGCATTACGCAGCCATAGTATCCAGTCATTGGAGATATTAGGTTAGGTTAGGTTATTTAAGGTCCAAAGTGAATGGATCTCTTCGACCCTATACCGCAACCAAATAAACCCAACTTCTCAACGAAGATGATCAGTTTGTATGGTGAGTGGTCTTTCAGGTCAGATGGTAAGAGTACGGCTCTGTCGAACTCTAAAAACCTGATTCGTCCACAGCGAGGCAGAAATAAATTATATGCTCTGCCATTTCATCGTTAATGAGATAGTCAGATAGGCAAGGTGCAAGATTCCCACCTTGATACCCATGACAACCTTTCCATACGAGGGTTTTTGGACGTCAGCTACACCTGACGATGCCTTAGATTCAACTGTGCTGGGCTTTTTCGCCTCTGGTTGTCGTGAATCATCACTTGAGCGCAAAAGTTTACTGATCTGCTCATGGAGGGTTTGTTCCTCCACCTGAGACAGATTCTGCGTACGCCTCTCAAGAATTTGGTGCAAGGCGGTTTCATAAAGTACCTCGCTCTTGAGGAGGCGACTTCGTCTCCTGGCTGCACCACCAAACCTCTGTCTAGGTTCAGTTGTTGGATCAGGAGTTGGAGAGTTGAGGAGCTCTCGCTGTCGTAAGCTCAACATCCATCTCATCTGTAGACTCAGCTTCAGAAAGAATTTTTTTATTTTACTCCGTCCATAAAAGTTCCACGAGTACCTGGGGAAAGGAGGTCAATCACGGCAGAGCCATGTATTAACGTGACAAGGCGATGCTACGACGAGAGGGCGCCCGGTTTCTTGAAGGTTCCGTAGAGATAGCTGATAGGCACGGATACACATACCTTAGAATTGAGCCATCATTGGGATGTCATTCAGTTAGAGAATAACAGAACCAGAAGTGATTCTGTCATTTCTGTATTCAGCGGGGCTACGTGGAAGCAGGCATCCGATGGCCGGTTTGCTCCCCATATTCCAAGCCAACGAAATAGTCAAAAACAACATGCATAGTGATTCAGGCAGTGAAAGATGAACAAGGATAGCCAACCCGCTCGTCTTATCTCTCATCGGAGATGAGATGTATAAATCTTTGAAGAAGCTAGCCACTCGCGCCAGCGAAACGTCAGCAAAAATTTCAAAAATCCCAAAAAGTTCTGGCACTAAATAACATTTTTTTTTCTTTTTTGAGATTTTTGTAGATCAGTCTGAATGATTTCTGATTGCCGTCATAGTACAGCGAAAAATTTGCGACAAGCAGAAATTTCGAATGATTTTTGAAATATTTCGAAAATTCATTGGAAATATTCAAAAATATGTAAAATAGATTTTGGTGATGCTGATGATATCAATGAAAATAGCGATTTTTATTTCCCTTTGAAGTCTATGCTCAAGAAAATTATTTTCATCATCTTATCTATTTCTAAACAGTGTAAAAGAAGATATATGAATTTTTTCTCAATTATTGAAGTGGCCCCCTACGAGCGAGAACTCTCAGAAGTCGAAATTTGAGCGAGCTAAGGACTAACGAGGTCTTACCTTTAAACGCGTGATTCCTAACTCGTAGCTCTCTCGACTATGACATCTTTGGCTGGAAGAGAATGGAAATACAAAAACAAAATTACAATTTTAGTAATTACATGAAATTATGAATCCACTACAAATTTTCAATATTCTGGAATCAACAGTTTGACAACCCCTGTTTTTGGTGCGACTCTGCTCAGATATGATCGAAAAACTTATCTTTCCAAAATATGAAAAATTAAAATGCCCATAGTTTTGCGAAATCAATGAAATAAAGTGATGTCGGCAACATTGCTGAAACGGAAAACGATAGATACTACGCCGCCGCGTGTACTATTTCTGCTACGCCACATATTCTACACTAATTTATTGGCATCTTTTTATTATTACACTTTGCTTCTCGCATTCTGACCTCTGCTGAGCGGTAGCATGGCAAATTTATTACAATTCTATATACCAGGTCTATCTAGATGCATTTATGATGGAAGTAAAAAATTATAGCGTGTATTTCAATGAATTGTAAATAGGTGAGTATTTGGTTAATCTTGATCATATACAAACCGCTTTCAAAAAGTTTTTACAGTTGAAGAAAATTTGTAATCCAACTTAAAACTTACAATGACTATTTCTGAGCAACCAAATAAAATATAATAAATCACTAAAAACAACTTCTATAATAGAGAGGGGAAAAATTATGTGACAGCTAAATTGTTTTCACTCATCCCCTCGACCCAAGCCACCACAACTGCATTGTACCAAATGGCAACCCCCTACTTGTGATATCTCATCTGAAAGCCATTAAGAAATGCTCTTCAACTAAGCTAAATTCGATGTAGTGAATTTTGTTCAGTTGAATAAAACAATATTTATTCAATTTGAAATTTTATTTTCTATTATTAGTTTAGGGATGTTCGAAATGATTTCCATTTTCTTTAAAACAATAATAGAGCATATTTTCAAACTCTTGACGTACATTAGCAAATGTATGTCTGGAAATAGCTCGCCATTCTTATTTTATTATTTCCTTCAGTTGCTCTATTGAGTCAGGACTTCTTCTTCCAATCCATTGATTAACATAATTATCATCTAGCCATTGTCTAACTGGACCTACATAATGAGAAGGTGTCCCGTCCTGTTAAAATGTAATGAATTTTCTTCTAAAGACAAATTTTCGTGAATTTCCCTCTGATTCTCTAATTCATGACCTATATGAGGTTCAATAGATTTTTCTGACATGAAGTATACATTTCGCTATTTAAATTTCGTTTTATAGATAATGAACCAGTAATTACATCTCTCCATATACCAGCCTAAACATTAGCCGTGGGTTCTCGTCACTTCAGCAATGACAGTTTTATTTATTTGCTTGCCCATTCAAACAAAAAGTGTACTCATCAATAAAGCAAATATTTTTGATAAGCCGAAGTTCTGCAATAATTCTAGCTATCATAATTTCACAAAATTCAATTCTTTTGTCGGGATCATCGTCACCAAGTTCTCGAAGGAGTTGCATTTTATATGAATGAAATTTATGTAATTTAGGTACTTTCCTCACAGATTCGTGGAATTAGTGTTTTGTATGAATTGGAATATGTTGGAGGCATGGTTACACCTGTGTGAGCTTTCATGAAAAGCTCTGCAGGATCCCTTTGAGATATAGCAAAACAAGTTTCTACAAATTATTCTCCTCCCATGAGTTCACAAGAAGTCTGTAGTGACATATGTCTATCTTTCAAGGATAGCTGCCTGAATCCCTTTGCTTGTTCTTCTTTCATGAGTCCTCAAGCAGTATGAGGTGACATGTGTCAATTTTTTGAGATTAGCTTACTGAACCCCTTTGCTAATTTGAAAAAATAATGTATTGATTGGAAAACTATTCAAATGGTTACAATTTGTATCAAATAGTTGTCTTAGTTACCTCAGAAAATCGTTGAAAACTCACGGAGTACAGAAGAAAGCTATTCGGTTCTGAATGAACTATATAAAAACGGAGAAGTGAAAGCTGAAATCTTTTCCCAAAAACTAATTTCGTCTAAAAAAAAACACTCTTGTATTCGTAATTTCGTTTTGTTATTTTAAGGTAGATAGGTACTACCTATGAAAGCTATAAACACACTTTCTTTCGAGTGAATTGATTCTGAGGTAATTATTATCAGTTATTAGCTGGGGTACTCTTCTTCATTCAGGGAGTTGATATGAGATTAATTAAAATAAAAAGATGAACTTCAAATTATAGAAAAAAGATTCGAGAAGACTTCAATATCATCCAGCAATCTACAGCATTCTAGACTGTTTTGAAATATTTCACAATTACCTAAAATATTCCTGAACTTCATAGACTATTTCCGAAACTTTTCCTACTTTTCTGGAATATTGCGGAAGACTGTCATATGCTCTGGAGAGCATTTTAATGTTCTGAGCGAAATTTCCAACTCCTGAAACATCAAAGCCACATCCTTCAGGTGGAAATAGAAACCTTTTTTCTTGGATGTAGCGAAGAAGACTATTACACCATATAACTTCTGTTCAAGAACATTTCAAAAGGTTCCGGAGTTTTCTGTGGAGTTGTAATGCTCTCAATTTCTTTTGATATCTTTCTGTATTGTTCTGGAATATTCTGAAAGGCAAAACTTCTAATCCTCATGTTATCAAAAATATCCCTTTCAGGTTGGAGTATTATATTATAAATCCAATAAAACCCAATATAACAACTGATAATATAACAACATTGTTGTGTAATGTTATAATTGTATTGAACGTTCTAGAATTTCTATAACTTTCTAGTGGACAAAATTTCCAGCTCTTGAATCTTCAAAAGTACGCCTTCAGAAACCTGATTCATGGAGAAGTTAATACGACACTATAACGGAAACCGAAAACCACAAGTGCTTCACTATACAATGGTTACCTCGAGCGTGTCAACTCAACTGAATCAACTCATTATATGGACATCTATTGAATTAGTAACCAACTTCCACAGTATAAAACAGATTCAGTAGTGGAAAAGAATTCAATTCTATTTGGTCATTCAGTAAATTTTCAGAATTATTAGCAAGTCGATTCAAGTTAAACAATATCTTCACCGTCAACTCCAAACAGTAGGTCTATCAGGCACGAAAAATACAGCTAGAATCTCTGAACCCAATTCGGTTAAACAAATTGAAAGAAACTTCGGCTATTCTCTTCATCGCACGTTCAAAGAAACTGATTGGAAATGCTCCAACGGAGCGATCTTCGTGATATCGTTCGAAAATTCCCTCTCTGTGCGATTTCTAATAAAGTTGTTTCGGTATCCTCAAATAAACAATCCTGTTCCAAACACATTCCAGTCACTTTGATATGGTAATTCTAATTTCGAAGTCCGCCAGGAAATATCCCGACATGACAACTACCTGTCCGTGTGTGCGTTATCAGCGTACACGGTATTAATTAGGAATTTCACAGCGGAGCGATGAAAACAGAAATGTCACTGGTGATTTCATTTGGGGTTGAATTGGGCTGGATATTTGAAATCGTTGCATTTGGAATGAATGGATATGTTGATTACTTGATGTCTCAACCCTTCATTTAACCTAAATTAGCCACTGCATAAGACTCAATTGTCTTCATCACAATCATAGTCAATCGAAATTTCATTAACTTCATTCTATTTTCCGGTGGAATCACTGTTCTCAAATTATGGTTTCATAAATACTTGACCCAACAAAACCAACATGCCATGAGAGGGGGTAATTTTCAAAAAAATTGTGACATCAATATCTCAAGCAGCATCGATGGGAATAGGGGTCGGCAAGAGAATTATTGTCTTGAGAACAACTTCTTGTCTTGTCTTGGAAAAATATCAAGAAACTTCAAAAAATCTTGTCTTCACGTTTTCTTGACATCGTAAATCTTGCCTTGACTCAAGAAATTTCAATATCTTGAAATTTCGTGATTACCCGATCCGGTGATTCCCAAACTCAAAATTGATGTGAAGTTGCATGCTTTATCCCGTTCAGTTAAGTAAGGTTAATATTACACAAAGTGGAAATCTGTACCAGTTTCGTTATATTTTTGATGCGAGTTTGTGAATATTGGTGATAAAATGTGAATTATATTAAAATTATATCTTATTTTGTAGTATGAGTGACACTAAATAGTAGATATGTCTGCTGAGTCATTTGGCTCTAATTCTGGCTCGGAATATTTACAAAAAGCAATGGACAGAAACGTAAGCGTTAAGATTTAAGTAAATATGAAATAATAAGCCAAATGTATACCATGTTTCAAAAACATAATAAAAATGTTTTCCTGAAAATGAAAAATTCTGGGACTTCCGGGTTAAAAAGACACTTGAAAGCAAAGCATCGGCTGTTATTTGGCAAATAATTTTCTCAAGGGATGCCTGATCGCAGCAAGTTTCAATGTTCTGCGACAAGTGAAAGTAATAGTATTTCAGATTAGATGAATCGAAGTCAGAGTAAACAAAATGTTAGTTGAGATTTAATAAAATGGTGCTGAATTTGTTATTTAAAATAAAATCTAGGATTAGGTAAATATCATTTATTATTTTTGGTTAACCTTTTGGTAAAATGTTTCAGCCATAAAAGTCTTCAATAAATTAAAAAATGTTTTGTTATGTTGAAATATATTATTTTTCCATACATAAATTCGTTTCACAGTTTTCATTGTTAGACAAGATATTTCAAGATTTATTGGTTTCTTGACAAGAATTCTTGGTAATGTCGTGAAATTTCTTGTTTTGAATATTACTAGAGTTTTTCTTCTCAACAACAAATCGTTATTTTTAACACCACGACACGTGTTTCGATCATCAAGTGATCATCTTCAAAGAGGAAGATTAAAACTAGAAACCAATGCAAGCTAACCCTATTTATGCTATATACGTAACCCATATAGGTAAACCATCCAGGCGTACCAACCATACAGGTATACCAACCTAAATTAATTTTACAATTTTGCCTTATCTATTATTTTACAATATATGTTTATAT
>WOGO01007284.1:0-11252 GCA_015342085.1 Leptinotarsa defecta | reverse complement strand
AAAAGTAGATCGAATGCCTCAACTGACATCATTAAATACAAATAAAATTTGTCAGAGTGTTGTCGTAATTTTGTAATTTTTTGTAGAGTCTCACGAATTCTCCGTCCTGTTGCCGCCTCAAATTGTAAGTATACACCTACGGTTTTTTTATAACACTATTTGCCACTATAATTCTTGAATATGAACTTAGTAAAATTTTTTCGCAACTTTAGAGAGAAGCATGTTTGTTACTTTTCAGCTGTCAGTTGGATACTGGCTTCATTTCACTGCGTCCAGGATGCATTGCCCCTTCACCATCGACATTTACCATCCACCCTCCAAGCGACCATCTATCTAGCATCCTGCAGTGCGGCCCCAGGTTTTAAGCCAAAATGACACGAACGACACTCAGTCAGTCGACGCTTAGCGTTCGGAGCGATAAGTATCTACCTGCTAGAAACGAAGAGTTACTGATTCAGACGATGATGCAACGACGTCAAGTTTCACGGTTTCAAAAGAGAGTATGATGATTCATATATCACTATTGGAATTGTTGATTCCAACGGGACACCTCTCTGCATGCTATGTAGTTAATGTTTTCCTAATAGTTCCATGGCACCGACATTCCGAAACTGTACACCTCGACTCTAAAGACAGGAATAAAGAATTTTTGTACATAGAAAAGAACAGTTATTAGAAAGTCAAAAAAACTATGATGCATGTAACCCAAACTATCAATTAGGCACGGAGGCCTCATATTTTGCATTGCATTGCACAAGCAGGTGAAAAGCAGGTAAAAAAAAATAATCTCAGTAGCAACGGTTTCAATGACATTTGTACAGATGGGGCCAAGGCGATGACGGGTAAAACAGCAGGAGTAATATCACAGGTAAGCGCCTAATTGTAGTTTCAGCCATTTTATCCTGCATAGACAAGCACATGCAATGAAGCAAATGCCGTCAAATCTGAAAATTAGTTATGGATGAAGCGGTAAAAATAAATAATTTTATCAAATCACGACCACTACAATATCGATTGTTCTCATTATTGGCTGAAGATTATGGCAGTAATCATTAAACACTGCTGCTCCATGCAGAAGTGCAATGGTTGTCTCGGGGTGGAACTTTAATAAGGCTATTCGAACTTAGAGTGGAGTTATAAATTTTTCTTTCAGATACTTCTTTTGATTTGAAAGACCGTTCGTATGATGAAACTTGGTTGTTCCGACTGTTTTTCATGGCGGATATCTTTGAAAAACTGAACGGATTGAACAGACAATACTGTTTCAGGCCTGTAACAAAATAACTGCCTTCAGAAAAAAATTAGATTTTTCGATTGTTTGCGTCGGTAAGAGAAAAATAGAAATATGTACGTCACTTAGTGAGTTTTTTAGCGATAACGACTCAGATACGATTCGAGATAATATATTTGAAGAATTGCACAAATATCTCACTTCGATGCATGCATTTCTTGAGAAATATTTTCCCGAAGAACAAAATACAAAAATAAAACTGAATTCATGTATTCATAATCCTTTTCTACCCAACTAGATACCGAAACTGTCTTCTATCAAACAATTGATGAAAAATAAATAACAGTTTCATACTTCCCATTAGTTAGATTTTTTCTATATTTTTTATTATTATACTTGCTACGTAAATAAGTAATGAGTTACTGTTACATTGTACTTTTATTATGCTTATTGATGAAGAATACACTTTTCAAAACTATTGTTTTATTGTAACGTTCCGTCAAGTATTCCACTTTCCAATAGGGTTACATCACAAAAAAAAGTTTGAGAACCGCTGATCTAGGTTATCAAATACTTTGCTGTAATCCAAGGAAACCCTGGATGTTACTTTCATAATTGTCCATAGATAAATCCTGAGTGATGGATCAGATCAGACTTCAATTATGATATGAAATTCGCTAACAAAGTGATTGTTTTGCTCCTTCAGAATTAACTTATGAAACTTGGAAGAAACTGGCAATTCACTAATGGGTACAAGGGACGTTTAATGGCTTGTTTGAAGACTGATGAAACACAATTCGTTTCTGAAGTGGTGTTGAAAATATAAGTAATGGGACAGATAAGATAATCTCCAGCAAATTTTAGGATAATAATAGAAATATATATAATCAAGTCCAATGCAGTTACTTCTCATAATATTTGAATATTGTCTGATTTGAATAGGCATCACGTGAGAAAAATGCAGCCGAGTTTCATATAGGTTTTGGTATCAAATGTTAATATGTTTTAGATATTTTTAGAATTGACCATTTATTTAATTCAAATTTCCCAAGATGAGTAGTAGGTCTGAATTCAGTTTTTCTTTCGAAATACTCAACGACCAATTATAGATGATTTTAGTCTTTCTGTTTCTCATAATGTACTCTAAGTATGAAGTAGAAGATAAAACTGAAACCTCTGCTGTGTTCTTTAAAACACAGTGTTCTTTATCTCCTGAAAAAAACAACTTGGTGGGTGAAATGCACGTCGGATAGAGTTTTGCAGTTCTCTGCAGTTTTCTGGAATCATTTCGTAAATTGAATTCATAAAAATAGTAGAAAGAAAAGAACTCACCGGGAGAGCCCTGCGATAGGCTCAAGAAAATTTGTTTAGGTCTTATAATTCAATTTTGGTTATTTTGAATGAATCCGTATCTGGTTGAAAGCTAGTTGAATAAAGGATATAAGATGTGCTATAGTATCGATTGTATCCATTCCTTTTCTGAAACCGGATTTGAAATGGTGTAGTCGATGGTTATTCTCAATAAACCATTTCACTTCATTTTTATTCAAATTTGGGACATATTTTAACCAATGAGTTGTGCTCAGCGGTATCACTGAATTTGCATATTTTCAGGCATGTGCCTTCATGAACTGCATCGTAGACACACTCTTATACTGATTTCTAGTATGTCCAAATTCTGAGCAAGAAAAGCTTTGCATAACTGGTTGAATATAAGGAATGGCGGGCATGGACACGAAACTCATAGAAATATGTTCCGTAGTCCGTAAGTATTATTCTATCAGAAGTCACTACCATTGTAGCAGTGAAAACATATACCACCGAAATCTCCTATTCAATCTTCTAATATCGAACATTTTGAAAGGACCGTATGTGTTTGCTTCAACTTGTGTACATTTCTAATAATTACTTTACATGTAACTTGATTTTATGGAATTCAAATATTATATCCTTTATTTTTCAGACGCTCATTATCTTAGTAAAAGCGTTGGCAGTTTCACCATTACAAAATTCAATGCCCATTATATTGGTTTCTTTAATTTTTACCATTTCAACCATTTTTAGGTCTTTGAGTAGTAGAAGGTCAAAACTTTCAGTTGCAATTGTCTTCCTACGTTTTTCTGAGGCTCGTTCTTGGCTTCAAACATTACCAAAAAAGGACCAATATCTGCCTGTTTATGTGTTATATTTGAACTTTTGGTACCCTCTTCATTCAATTTTGTTGTTTCTCTATTCTTCGTCATATTCATAATATATTGAAATATTCACATGAAGTAAGTATGCATATTTGAAGACTGATTGTAAATCGAATTATCTACAAAAAAAATTCATTCAGGCCAGTCTCAAGTAACCAAAATTATAGGTTAATAGGCTGACCCTATCAGAAAACAATTACTTCCCTGGCTGATACCACGAAGGGCGTTCGATTATATCCTAGTTCGTGGAATTCGATTTTCAATCATGAGAAATCATAGACTCCATGTTGATGATAGATACTACCTTGTACTGATAAGTGGCCAAACAGCCCGAAACCGGTCTGCAAGTTTGATCCAATAATTGAAAATCAATTCCGGCAGTTGTATCGACAACAGCATATGTAGAAATATATTTCTTCTTCACTTTCTTCATCCCAAAAAAATTAATCAATTGCAATGATGTAGCAATGTAGAATCAATACTGATTTCAATGCATATGTAATGAAATAGATGAGAGGGGAATTAGGAATATATTAAATCTGATAGGATATACGTGCAGTTCTATTGATGAAATGAAAAATGAGAATCTAAATTTTCAATGTTTGAAAATGTCCTTGCAGGACGAAACTGCAGTAACGTTATTAAAAAATATAGGTGATTTGAAAACATAGCAAGTTTCAATTCTCATTTTCGTGTTGACTCCATACCATGTAGTAACTGCTACATCCATCAATATAATGGAATTCGAATTATACATTATTCAATGGAACGCCGCAAAACGTATTATATGAAAAATATTGCTAGATAATTTCACTTACAAGGAAAGCTCTAAATACATTTCCAGAAGTTCCAGGTGAAAACTCTATTCTTGAAAATGTAATCAGCATTTATTTAATTATTTTTTCTGAGTATTTGTTAGGCAAATCCACGATTCTTCTGCTTTCCATAACTGCTTGACGTTTGTTTATTATTTTGATTCCAAATTCTACTTTCTTCATTCAATTCTGAAGAGTTTTGTCACAACAGCTCACGTTATGACCGAAAGTATTCAAATTATTCCTTATGATTCTAGTTGTAGTAATCTTATTGCTTCTGTAACAGTATTATATTGTTTTTTTCAATGATTTTATCAGATGAACATCTGAAGATTTTGGTAATCCTGTATCACATTGCGTCTTGCGTTCATAAGGTTTTTTTGACTATATTACATACAGTTGAGAAAATAATTTCGGTCAAATCGGATGTTGTTCGTAATAGTTTGTTACCCTCGAAACCAAACTTGAGATGTAGATTTTTATATGCATTGAAACATACTCTCTGTGTTTCAATATTCAAATGCATCGGAATACTATTCACTGGTATCTTTTTTTCGCATTGTTCACCATCGCTATTGGAATCACTACACGGAAAAAGTCTGCGTTGTTATCACACTCGTTATTACTATTAGTCCATGGACGCCACATTTTAAACAGATAACGAAAATTTTAAGTAATTATAAATGTACCAATATTGAATTACAACACTCGAATCGCGCTCAGTTCTTGAACTGAACTGATGATAAGTTAACATAAATATTTTACATTTTCAACTATAAATTCGTGTCATTCTTCATCTGCACTCGAATAAGATAAGTCTGAATAGTGACTATGGTCGCTAATATTTAACAAGATCACAGAACAATATCAACAATAACACAAAAAATACCATAAACAAACATTAATTATAAACATACCACTAACAACAAAGTAAAAAAAGCATAACCCTATAAAGAACAAAGTCAATCCAAGCGATTTCTACTCGAAGGCAAGTATCGAAATGACGATACCAAAATCGGATTCTGAATCGTACACTTTTTGGTTGGATCGCTTAATGAACGGTACCTAGTATCATCAACTTTTGAATGCAACGGCTTTTATTCAATGAGCATGTGATATATCATACAATGTAACCAAAGGTGGGTTGGAACAAACCTGTAGTACATAATTCAACGTGTAGGAAATGTAGCCATTACTCATGGAAATGTTTATAGATAACATAACATATACATAACATGTATATGTTATGTATATTTATTATGTTATATTTAGCTTTAAGAACATATTTTGAAGTAAAATCTTCCTCAGGGCTTACTTAAAAAGAATAATAATTCGAACATAAATGAAAGGTCATGAATTTTCTCGGTATTGGTCGTCATTGGTTTGAAAATGTGAGTTATGGATCATTGACTAATTATAGAATAGAAACGGTCACATAATTGACGCTTTTTTCAGTCGTCACAGAAAAAATATTTTGATAACAATCAGATAATTTTTTTTATCAAGAACATAATATTTATAGGATCTCTCCTGAAAATATTCTATCGTTTGTAGCAGAAATTTATTCATTTCCATCTGAATGATAGCTTGTAATTATAGCTTGAAATGAATCATTTTCAACTCGAAACTGCGAACGAATACTCAAACATACACTCATACATACACTCAATTTGTCTTCAAACTGACAAGATTGAATTGATTTTTTCTTACATACCTGATACTGGAAAATATTTTCCCCGTATATTTTTGTCGCAACGTAATTATTTGGTACACGTCCAAGGCGGAAAGAGTTTCAGCATAAAGGAACGGCGAAAGAAACCGATTCCATTAATTGTATAACAATAGCGTTGATTAATGATCTAAAGTCTAAGTATAAATTGATAGTTTAACGTGTGAAGGCTCCAATGGAAGGCCTAATGAGTTCCCTTAAATCACGCGAGGGTACAGGAAAGAAGAATGATGTGATACAATTCGGTTGTCCAAAAACAACAATTTTCCTCTTATCATAACAAACCTTGCATTCAGTTGAGAACCGGAGGTTCCTATTTGGAGGAAATCTGTTAATACCGGAACACTGAACAAATTCTGATTTTCGATCCTGAACAAATAAATACGATGTTGATATATTGACGATACCGAAAACAAAGTATATTTATGAACATTATCACGAAAAAATTTAAGCTGTTTTTTCAAGTGATGGTGGAGAACGAATTAAATTAATCGTTTGTAAACACACCTTTGCGTATAATGGTAAAAAGTCCACGTATAATGTATGAATCACATACTACACCAGACTCAAACAAGAACCGAAAAAGGTTGAGGTATCATAAAAATTTTTCGTATGGAACACGTGAAAGAAAAACGAAATTGCAACTGAATCAGTCAGCCCATTATGAACACGAATTAATAATTTACACAACTGCTTTCTTGAAGACCTATTGAAGACTAGATTTTTTTTCTGCGTATCGTATTTTGACAGACCTATCTGTGAAACTAGTATACACCTGAAGGCAGTTATCAACAGAGTATTTGAGGTAATCAGTATATGTCAAGTATAGTGGTCGTACTATGGAGCCTTGAAGAACTCCTTGCTTCACCACTTTAAATGAGACAACCTTCATTTTTAACTCTTCGGTAAATTGATTATAGTTCTATAATAATTCAAGAATGAAATTTTCATGTAAAATGAAGTCAGTTGCTCACATGAAAAAATGAAGCTGAAATAAATCATCGGTCAGTGATTCTAAATAAGTAACATCGACCACAGTACAAACCAATAAGACACACTTCCGGTGTGGAAAATAATGCTAACCTTTCAAAAGAAACCAATGTGTCTGTGAAAACATCGCAACTGTGTAGTGATGCTCCTATAAAACCAACAAACTCAACTCAACTTGAATGATACAACAAAAATGACGCCAGAGATCACACTCTGGAAAAGTGAAAAGCAAAATCAATACAGTGCAAAATGTATTCATAAGTGAAACAACGGTTAATCTAGAGATCAAACTTTCCTAGGAAAGAATTTCCTGACGAATATAAAGAATGCTTTCCTTTTTATACGCTTCATATCAGCTTCCACTGTATGTGTGTTTGTTTGTTCGTCAGTTTGCTTGTAACTCTCAAGCTCGGAATCTATATTTGACAGAATTATCGACATTATTGCTTGATCTATTCGCAGGCAGATGACGCTGTACGTAACCTCCTTGATATATCGACATTATTGCTTCATCTATTCGCGGGCAGATGGCGCTGTACGTAACCGAAAATATCAATGGTCATTTTTCTAAACAATATACGGTTAATTGATCTCAAAGTTAAGATAAAATAAATATAGTTCAGAAAGACTAATAAACACGCTTTTATAGCATACAAAATTAAAAAAATCAAAAATTAATATAGTTTGAAAAACTAAAAAACACGCTTCTAAAGAACATCGAACCAAAAAGTTAAAAATATTTTTTTCAAATAAGCTTGAAGCAATAACGAACGAAAAATATTAGTATTATTGTGGAAAAAGCGTGGGCGCTTTGTGTCATATTTTTTGTATATCAAGCGCCCGTCGCTTTTTTCACAATAATACTAGTATTTTTCTTTCGTTATTGTTTCAAGCTTATTTAAAAAAAATATTTTTAACTTTTCAGTTCGATGTCCTGCAGAAGCGTGTTTTTTGGTTTTTCAAACTATATTTATTTTTCTTTCTCTGAACATGCAAACCATTTGTAAGGAGGTAGATGAAATAATGTCTACTTGTATGTTTTTAGAAGAACATAAATTACTAAATGCGGGACGGTAGCCGGTTGGGTTGGCTTAAGTGGTTCATTCCACTCACGCGACTCATTCCACGGTCGGTAGCCAGGCTGTTCGACATGGGTGCTTTGTTCAATCACCCGAATTGACTGCCGTATTTGTCGGTGGTTCAAGCCCCAGTCTAACCGATCGATTTTCAGTTGCTATCATCCAACGCGTGTTAGGAATCACTCGTTAAAAGGTAAGACCTCGTTAATCCTTAGCTCGCACAAGTTTCGTAAGGGTGCGACAGCTGGTTAACGAAAAAACAGATTTTAAAACAGATTTTCAGATTCCATCAACCGCTAGGTGAAACGTGGTTCGAGCCCAAAAGCCGAACGACTGAATTCCACTACCCATCGACCAACCTGTTATCGCACGTTAAAAAGTGAATTCTCGTTTATCCTCAACTCGCACAAGTTTCGACTTTTGAGAGTTGTTAAACAGAGAAAACAGATTTTTCAACAGGTAGTATTGTCAACGGAGCATTGGCTGATAGAAAGAAAAACATCAATTAATTTTTTTTAATGGTGCCCTTAGAGCTGCAGACACTTTTGAAAAAATCAACATAAAGATTAGGAAACAGTGGTTGAGCAGGGGTATAAAGATATCCTCACAAAATTTGCATTCCCTACATTATATGAAGTCTGTTTCGAAAGAATCAAAGGACATATTTAACTGTAACACAATTAGTGAAGATGCTAACAAATTGATAGATACTTGACAAATCATCAAGTAAACACACACTTGGAAGAACTGAAAAAAGTTGTAGAAGACTTCTGAAGTGGATGAAATTCCACTCTACTTCACTCACGTCAGTTGAATTGATAGACTGATCCTTCTCTCCAGGTATATTTCTAGCATTTTCAAAAACGGCAGTAGTCATATCTCTAGATAGAGGTGCTCATATTGAGTATGATTCCAATGTCTTTGAAACCAACATTATCGAAAATAATTGTTCATTTACATTGGTTTCGGAGTACCACAATAAACTGCCTTCAGTTAGAAATGTACTGAAGTAGTAAATGAATTCCGTTAAACTTCAAAAACATACTTGATCTCGAATGTCGATTATAATTTATACGAGTTTCATACATTTTAGGCCAAACTCAAATCAAGAAGTATGATGAAGCCAGGGAAGAAAATGTATGTCTATTGTTTTTTAGATTTGAGATATTGCTGGCATTAAACCCAGTCCAGACTAAACTTTCCGGAACCAAATTGTATTGTATTTCTTGGTATTATTCCATAGCACCAAAATTTGGAAGTACTGTTGGAATTTATTTTGAAGATAATTTTCAATTAGCCTATATTTTATTTCCTTTAAAACAATTTATATTCTACCTAAATAGTGCTTTATAGTATAATTGGAATTATTTGATCTACCAACTCAATGATTGATAAGTTTACTCGTATTTAGGTAAGAACTAATTAAAAATCTTTGAATATTATGGAAGAAATCTTATCAAGTTTTCAAACGCATATGTGATGAACCACATCAGAAAACAGGTTTAGTAGATAGGAAAAATTATTTTTGATAATCCAGTAAATTTTCAGAAATCCCAAATCTATCCATTTCCAAGCATCCGAACAAATTGAGTTTCAAACCTCTTTGTCGAATGCAGTACGCCTCAGAGGTGGTTGAACGCATGCCTCTCTAACACTACTCTTGAGAATGGTGTAAAAACCGAAACCTTGGCCGTATTAATATCAATACATTAGGTAAGTGGAAATTAGACAAATTATTTTATTTCTATATCTAATTGAAGATGAATTTCCACAAAATAAATAAGTCATCAATATGACAAAGTCAATTTATATACTTATCATCCACCTAACACTGAGGTTTTGTCTTCATAATTATCAATAAGTTCATTCAAATTATTATTCGTTCTACAAGCCACGTCGACGTCTTTTTTCAAACGAGCGATTCAATTGGTGGGTTCACCAAAGTATGTTATTCACTTCACTTCACTTAAAGTTAGCCAGCTCGATTCGAGGGGGCGCAGCTGTCTTGCACGCAGCAATGCTGTCACCCCTTTTTTGTCTAACTTTTTTTATTATTATATAAAAACACTTGAAAAGTTTTTGGAGACTTCCAAATTTTTTCACATAATCAACACATTAAATTTTTAAAATCCTGTCTCCACGTGGACATCCGGTCCACCCCGGCCTCCAACCGGCGTGAATGGGAGTGATGTTTCTCTATAACACTTATAAACGTTCACAAAAAACTTTTAAATTAATGATAGCACGTTCTATGACGGCAGACATTCACAACACAAACTGAGCTTCGTCCCCAACAATGGCGTCTGCCTGCCTTCTTTGTGGACGGTCGCTGTCAACACGTCCGTCCACCACCACATCAGGAACGAAACTGAACATCCATACTTAAAAGACTATTTGTTTAATGTCCTATCATCGAAGATATTTATTTGAATGGTGCTGGGAGATATGTCTAAGGATTTTTCCTAAACATTGATTATTACATCACTCATGTATTTTTTCAGATAAAATAAATACTATTTGTATGAGTTATCAAAGATACATTATTTTAATAACGTAGTGAGATCAGTCGAAGGTTTTTTTGAAATCACACTTATTGATCATTATATCTATTCATTTTTCAAGATATAAAAATACTATTCCTTCAATGTACTATCATCAAAGTTATCAGTTTGAATAATTCTGTGGAATGGGTCTGAGGTTTATCGAATTATACTCATTTCATAACTTTCATCATTTATTTTCCAGATCTAAAAAATATAATTTTTTTTTAATTTTAGGCATTCGAATAATTTGAACGTACATTTCGACTGGTTACTGAAATCTGTCTGCTGAAATCTGTTTAAATCTGTTTTTTCGTTAACCAGTTGTTGACAACTCTCAAAAGTTAAAATTTATGCGAGCTAAGGACTAACGAGGTATTATCTTTCAAAGTGTGATTCCTAACATGATTTGGATGATAGGAAGTGGAAATCGATCGTTCGGCCTTGCAGTCCGAACCACCGGTTCGCACAGTGGAAAATTGAGTGAATAAAATAAACCAACCAAATGGAAAGAAAAAAAACTGACCCAACCACGCAGTATTCCGTATGCATCAACCAAAATGAATATGAACTCCTATATATTTTATTATTTTGGATGAGAAAACTATGTACAGGAAAAACTTTATTATTGAAGAACCTTAAAATTGACATGCAAATTCTTACTGTGTATATA
>WOGO01007283.1:0-11253 GCA_015342085.1 Leptinotarsa defecta | reverse complement strand
CAACGATACTACAAAAGTGTTTTGGCTTCCTACTTCACCATCTTCAAACAAAAAACGCAGGGAATATCCGAAGAAAAAAAAACTGATTTTAAAACATAGTCTCTGTATGTATAGAGCATTTACAGATATATCGTTCATTTGAATACTGCGAAAAAGAACCCGTTTGAAACAAGTATTTTCACAAGAATATTTGAATACAAGAAATTAAAGTATTTTCGACACACCTGTTTTCATATGAACATTTTGAATCACACGTTTGCCCATTCAGTTTTTACTCCAAACATTCGTTGTGGAATCGAAACAGATATCATTCTACGACATATAATTATAAAAGAAAAACACAGTTGTAAGTAACTGAGCAAACCATATCATATGTTTGAAATATTGTCTGAGTATTCCCATTGAATTTCTTGGGATTTAATTCGAACACAACAGATTAAATATTTCTGAAGAATTCTTTAAAAGATTCTCCCTTATTTCTGAGCTGAAGAGCGATTGGGATATAGCTCATGATAATCATACATATTTTGGCATTCAACAACGAGAGCTTTCTTCTTCTTCTTCGATTCATACAAGTGGATGAAACAGAAAAACAATGTCTGTACAAAATTATATTTCCAAAAATGAACTTCTTTACCTAAAAGCTAATGTGAAACACAAGTGCTTGATTGAAACATTTAGCTGGTGAGAATGTATCAAACATTTAGGTTTCTGTTCAAATAGTACTTCATTGTGAGATTTCAACCAGACATGTCTAGTGAAAATGTCACCATAAAGCAACTTTTTTGAATAACTTATTTCGGTATCTCCAACGCGGAGCAAAATATCAAGTATTACTCTTTTTCGCGAGATGATATTTATATATTTATTAAATATATACATAGATATAGCTATACATAGATATAATCATAATTTCAACGTAACTTCAGTTTAAAATTTTTGTTTATTTTTAATATAGTTCAAAGTATAATATGGAGAGTTTATCTTAAAATAATTCACCTCAGGATTTCAATTTAGATTCTTGGTCCAATAACCAATACACGTACAGCAAACAATTTATCCTCAAATAGAAAATTTCATGATAATATGGAAGTATCGATTTTTTTGTCTCATGGCAAGGAAGAAAATTCACTCATTGTATATAAGAGTTATTCAATAGACGAAAATTATGATGGAATGGAATTCTCATTTATATAATCTATGTTATGACCACTAATTGTACCAGTTTTGAAATGAGAGCATCAAGAAATGAACCGTGTTGGAATTATCGCTTGCATGATAATGTGAATGATAGGAACATCGGTGTTTTATGAAGTTCCAATCTATGATTTGCATAACATGCATGCATGCCCCATGCTTTAAATTTATGTAGATGAAAAGTAATTTCTGTGCAGATGGGAATTTCAATGAAAAACCATGTTTGAATGATTGATAATTGAATGAATGAAACTCAGTTTTCTTTTCGTAACTGTATTCTTAAGAAGGTTTGCATTGAAGAGATAATATTTTCATCAGAATCAGGAATTATTGTTTGTGTTGACAGGCCAAGGCCCTGTCTTTGGTATACTGAACCAAATATGAAGTTGAACGAAGTAGCATTATTCGAAAATACCTCGTTTGAACAGAATGGGAAAACTCCACATTTACCACATAATTGAGGAAAAGTATGGAAACTCCTGAACATTTCTCGGATTTGCTAATATCATAAAAAACAAAAGATTACATCCTAGGTCAATTTCAACGAGGAATCTAAGGGCTCAATTGGATTTGACCGTAAACTTCAAGGTCAACTTTTTATTTAAAAAGGAAAACACATTTTTTATTACTCAGAACTGAAGGTCCAAGATCAAAGGAGCCCAAAACAAAAATTACGTAGTTGTGAATGATCCATAAAGTGTTTTTCAAGTTATTACTATACTCGCGAAATTTCTAGGTATTTCCCAATTGATAGATTAGCTACAAATCTCAAATGGAAAAGTGGGAAATGCAGTGGCATTTTCAAGGTCTCCCAATTTTTTTCCGATGATATCTCCATTAATTATTCTCCGATAAGAAGATTTTCAAAGTAGCTATTTGTCAGAAGCAAAAAACTGTTTGTCAAATTATTGATTCAATTTCAGTTGTCGTTTACTTCTGCCTGTAAGAGAGGTAGTCAACTGAATATCCAAAATTTGAAGGAATTCGATTTTCAATTATCGGAAATCATCGACTTTAAGTTGATGATAGAAACTACCTTGCACGGAAGAGTGGCCTAACAGCTCGAAACCGGTCTGCAATTGTGTTCCAATAATTGAAAATCTATTGCGGCATTCGTATCGCTAACAGCATATGCAGGAATAACTTCAGTGAAAAATCCACCGACAGCTGGCGGATATAATCCAACGTCCTACGTGGTGTTAGCCAGGAAAGTAGTTTCTGATAGTTGTCAGTCCATTAACCTACAGTGTAGGGAGTTGAAACTGGCCTGAATAATTGTTCCTTTAGATGATTTGGTAACTTGACATGCTAGGAATCGAATTATTTCGAATTATGAATTTGCTCATCTGTGATTAGCCTCGAAGTTAGTGAATTATGAATCTGGTCAGCTAGAATTGGTGAATATGAATTATGAGATTATTCTCGACTCACCCTAATACAAAAAACGGTCATATAAATGATGTTTTCGTTTTTCAAAAGTCCTATAAAAAAAAATTATCAGAGTGACCAACAAGGAGAAAATAAAGCGACTTCCTATGTATTATTACTACTGAAACAATCTACTCGAAACAAGGAAATTTTGAACAATAATTTGTAACAACCTCAATTAATTATAGTTTCATTGAGAATGGAAATCCAAGTTATTTCTAATCAGGTACCACTTCTTATTCAAGATTCTGAAGTGACACCAACCCCTTGTGAGATACACAAATAAAGTTCTAGAAATGAAATATGTAGCAGGCACAATTGATTCTGTATAAACTCAAGTTCCAAAGGCTTAATTACGTTGCAGTTTAATTATTGTACTTATTTTCCGCAAACTATGATGAAAAACGAGGATCATGAGCAGAGGAATTTCATCATAATTCAACGACTTCCATGAAATTTTTCTCATTCCTTACTCTTGTCGATAGTGGTATTCAACTTCCAGTTATTACATATTTGGAATGATGAAAATAGACATAGTGTTCTCATGTTCTCATGAATGTTAACTCTGAACTTCGTCACTGCTGAGTAACATAGCATTTACTTCTATGCAAAAAATTAACCATTTTGTTAATATTGGAGTATCAAAAGTGTTATTAATGAATATTATTTCTTTCCACCAAGGACACCAATGAATAATGCAAAGCTGAATGTAAAAATGGACACCGTGAATGAAATGACCTGGAATGTATCACTTCTTCTATCAGTTTCAGTCGTAGATAAAATTATCAATGGCAGACGGTTTTATTTCATCCAGTTAAAAAATTGTTCAAACGTCTAAATTTTTCCTTTGTTATTCTCCAAATACTTTTTTCAACCGACTTTACCATTTTCACCTGAAAGAAGAAGTTTTCGAGACATTAATGAATATGATGAACAATGCTGAAATAAAAATCTATGGCTATTCAATGAGTTTCTCAAAAATTAAATGAAGTTGAGCAGGAACCATCATGTGAAATTGTATTTTCAAACTCAATGATGATTTTGAAATAGTTTCACCTTGAAGAAATATAAAACTTCTTGTAAATGACTATAGAAAATGATTATTATTGATTCGGTTGTGGTTTGCTATTTTCTCAAAAAAACTTCTCATTATTCAGTGAGTTACACAATATAATAAAGTACATCAGAAGTCAATTCATTATGAATACCTCATAATGAATTGACCTGTTTCACACAAATGACATCAAAATATCTTTTATAGTTAAAAATATCCCAACATTTGAGTGTCACAGGCAAAAAAGTAGAAATAAATGTAAAAGAGATGATGAATATATTTTTTTTTTCGATTTCGGTTCCAGCAGTGCAGAATATGTGAAAATCGAGTGATCTTTTATGATGACTACAACCATTGAAATTAAAAAAAATATTTCTGAATGTTTAGAGTTCTGAGTCGAAATCAAACACTACATATCAATTCATGATGAACATGAAATAACGTGTGGCTATTATATTTATCGTTTCTTTTATTAGCTAAAAAACAAACAGAAACCATTCTTTCGCACTCGATACAATGCACATTTTCTGTGTATATTGTTTGGTTCAAAAGGCGAATTCACCTCAGGCGTAAATTATATTACATAATACCAAGTTCGAGGTATTATGATTTACGCCTGATGTTATCTATATATCTATCAAAATTCTTAAAAAAATCACAATTTTCTTCGAACACTCAAAGGTATCAAGAAATTATTTGAAAGATGTGTTGACGACTGAAAGCTACGGAAACTATCATTCATATTGCTATGTTTAAACTGACCCATTTCAAACTAATCGTTCATTTCCAGATGACTAGCAAATTGTTTCAATCCTTCATGAGTAGTTTATCAGTTTCAAAACTTTGGATCGGTTACATTTCTGAGAATCAATTTGGTTTTAAAACACAAAAAATCATTATGACAAGGATGAGTAATTCAGTAGTAGCTACAGTTTCTGAAATTTGTTCTGAGCGTGGTAGCAACCCTGGCCTCAAAATCCTGGGTATAAAATAAACTTGAACAAGATCTCGACATTGCAAATAAAACATTGGTTTTACTGATGAAAGTACATTTTTCCTAAGGCACATACCAATAAACAGTATTATACGATTGTCATAGAGATACAATTATATGATTTCTGATTCTTGAAAATGACAAATGATGATATTTTTATTGATTCGCGAAAGCAGAAATTTTGAAGATCAAGTAAATCACGGGTTTCGTTCAGAAAATCTTCTCCGACTGAATGATGCTCCACCCCATTATGACCTAAAAACTAGATGGTGTTTAGGTCGATACATCAATGAAAATGACTTGATCTAAGAGAAGCAGTTGAATTGCCACCGCGATTACCGAATTTGATACAACTGGATCTCACCACATTGGGCCATATCAAGGCAGTCGTTTGTCAAACGAAACAGACAAATGTACAAGAATAACAGTAACAAATGACCAATATTTTCCAGGCTATCAATCAAAGTGAGACTATAACTTCAATTCATCAAATGAAAATATTTCACCATATTTTATTTTTTGAGTTGAACTGAATGGAAGTAATACATCACAGAAGTTGTAATTTCAGATTTTGAGGTTAAAATAGTGCCGTCAACACTGAACTGCCTTTTTCTTGATTTTCAGAAATGATTGTTATTTTTTTTCTACAAAACAATTTTTATCCTCAGAGCTATAACCATTACCAACAGTTATGAAAATTTACACACTCTTTATATACAATTTAGTATGTGGGCCGAACACATTATTATTATATATCAAAAACTGAACCTGCATTAGATTTTATTCATGGTTGTTGACATCGTTAACCTAAAAGATTAATGACAATCTAGAAACCAATCTCTACATATTACTTCCAATACATGATCATCTTACTAAAGCGATATTTACGAATATGCCCAACTACAATCATTATGAAATAATGCCACCCAAGCAAATGATGAAAAAGTAAAAATGGGTTATAAACAAATAAACAAAATCATTGTACCTATAAGTGACTGGCAAGTTTGAATTTTGACCAGAAAAAAATATTCTGAGGCTTCTTACGACTCAGTTATCAAAGAGGCCTAGCGATATTTCTGAGTACAACTTCAGCAATTTCCGCCCCTGTCTCTACAACCCTATCTCCCAATGCTCCAATACCCCTAACCAGATTTCCAACAATATTAGTACCTAAACTTACCGTAGCTTCTATACCAGCTCCAATGTTAGCCAGAGGCCTGAAACGATTTGGAGAGGTATAAAAATTAGTGAATGTATGGCTTGGTATGGGAGCGTTAGTAGTGACCTTATTGACCAAGGTGACTGATTTTGTGGAAGTGATGATCTTTTTGGTAGATGAAGTGGGTTTTTCACTTTTATTATTGATTTTTTTTGGAGACACAATAGCTTTTCCAGTGGTAACAGAAGCGAATGTACTTGTGCCGCTTGTACTAGTACCAGTACTTGTTTTTTTCATCGAAAGTGTGTTATTGTCTATTGTTTCTTCAATAATGCCACCAAGTTTGTTCAACGTTTCCAGGGAAACCACTGGTGCTGGTATCGATTCTCGGCTACCATAAGTCGCAATAAATTTTGCTGTTAGACTGCCATCTGGATCCCATTCATTCTGTAGTTGTGCCCATATCTTGGGGTACTCTTTCATAAGGCGCTTTATACTTCTCAGTGTGACTGTCTTTTGTTTTTCCGTGCACTTCTTACAGTTAGTTCTAATGGCCTCGGGTAGGATCCCTGCAAAAAATTATTAAATGATTAACTACTGATTGAAAAACTCGGAACAATTATTATGGTAATAATTCATGAATATTTAAATTGTTCAATTTCATTTTATCGCATAATCGATAACTAGGTCTCAATCATTCTCTGTATGGATTTTAAACAGAGAATGTAATAATGATAGCTATATAGGTTGTTTACTATTTGCCAATATGGCCTTCATTCAATCAATGTCCCACTATTAGTTTTGTAATATTCTTTCAAAAAAATACGTGTATTTGTTCACAATGATTGCTCTCATATAGTATGTTAAATTATTTACATGAAAAGTTTCACCGGTTGAACGTGAGGAATTTTTTGAAATATGCAACTGGCTTGTGTTCGATTCGAAGATATTTTACAATTTCTGTGAATGGTCAACAATGTGTCACAAAAAAATATTCTGCTATTCGAATGGATGTTAGTTGAAACTTGAATCAAGAAATATCTAGTTTATTGATATTCATATCAATGAAACATGTTGTGATATGTTTTTCAAAATAAAGTTTGTGAAGATCAAATCGTGATGTGTAGTTTTTGAAATGACTATGGATGTTCATCAAGTAACGCACGAATCAATCAGAAAATTCGATTTTTTTTTTCGCGAAAACATCAGCCGCATAAATCAGCCATATCTTAGGAAAATACTTTGGCTTTTCTTTGGTTTCCATTTCGAATTTGCTTATCAATAGGTTTGTCAGATAGGAGGATAAGTCGTTACCCATAGCCGTTCCCTCCTGTTGTTCATAAAAGCAACCTACTACCTGCAAACGGTTATGTTTCATACAAAAATTAGTGAGAGAAATGAATTTATCAATTTCGTTCTCATTGAAATTATTTTTCTCTAATAATTTGCTGAGATATTGTAGGGTCTGTGGAATTGATACGCTAGGAAATAAAGAACCAACACCAAAGGAACCCAAAATCTCACCTTCTTGTTTTTTGTATGTTATATGAACTCTAAAGAGTTTTTGATACAGAAACCTGGATTCACAATAGGCAAGCTTTCAAACTTCCCAGTGATCCATTTTTCTCAGTAGGGAGTTTGTAGGTAGGTGATTCAATAGCTGACACGAGGGGGCGCATGGATTTTTCCGGTTTGTGGATTTTTGGGAGGAAATATAGTTTTGACACCGTTGGGTTGAAAACCTCAAGTTCCGTTTCAGTTGAGGGGTAAGTATGTTGTCGCATTTCTTGAGGACGTCTTTTACTTCGGCAATCAACTGCTAACGGATGCCTGGACAATTTGGCATACTGCCCGTTAGTGATGAGAGTATTGACCCTTCCGTAGTAGTCCAATTTATCCAGAATTACTATGTTGTTACTTTTGTCGGCTTTCAAATAGAAGACGTCTTTGTCTTTTAATCGCTTGATAAGTTTATTCGGATTTTATCGTCGTTTATTGAATATTTCGGTTTATCTGTTATCATGTTCCTGAAAACTAGATTCCTGACTTTTTCTCGAACTAGTCCTTTCGAAAAATCAGGCATATATTGAATCGAACTTTCAACACTAGCAATGATATCCTCAACAACACCTTTCTATGGATTTTAGTTCATTAGGATTAGTTAGACAAGCTAACAACAAGCATCTAGATGCCTACGAGGGTGTAGAAATAAGAAAACATAATAATATTTTGAATAACAATGGTGAACAAATATCTATTAGTATACTATATAGCTTGTTGAAATAATATTTTGATCATGAGATTTACCTGCCTATTACGTAAGGCCACATTGTAAAATTAATTTAAGACTACTAGATAAGGCAGTATTGTAAAATTAATTCAAGACAATTGAGATAGCAATTGATATGGCATAAATCAGGATCACTGTATGTATATTTAGTTACAACTTCCTCTTGAAGATGATCACTTGGTGATCGAAACACGTGTCGAGGTGTTGAAATAACGGTTTGGTTTTGGGATGAAACTCCATAATATTCATTGTTCATATCAAGTTGAATTCAGTTAGTAACTATTATGGTATGAATTCTTAAAAATTCAGCATCCTGTCCGTTTATATGAGTGAATAATGTCGATAACATCTCGCCTTACGAAGACGCCATCTATGGGATTGACAGAGAACTCAATCTTCGAATAACAAAGTTGAACGAGGCTCCCCAAGGCGATCAGTCGATCAGTCGAAAGCCAAGTTTCGATATCGACAAGCCTGAGTAAGTCCTCGTTTAACTTTCATATTCGAAGATTCAGTTGTCTGTCGATCCCATGGGAGAGATGTCATTAACCTCGCATAATCAGGTTTATCCTTTGAGGGCAGTTGAGTTGAGCATCGCAATTGTGGTTCAGCCTCGCACCACTGATGAGAACTTCTGGTGTTGAATCACAAATGCGTTCTTTTGGGTTCTGTTTTTTCACCAGCTACCTTGGGTGGAAGCTGGAATGGAAGACAGAGGACGAATTTTGTCAGCGGTCGATATCGAAGCTTGACTTTGCAAGCTATCGAATTGGGGAGCCTCATCGGCATTTAATATTCGAGGATTGAGTTCATCAAATAGCCATCAAATAGATGGCGTCTTCGAAAGATGAGATATCATTGATTTCACTTACTCAGGCTTGTCTTTGAAGAACAGTTGAGTCCAGCAGCACATTCGTGGGGAGTCAGCTTACCACCACTAATGAGAACTATGGCGGGTCGAAAAAGCGCTGTCTGATTTTTAGTTCTGTTAGGGCTCTGGTTTCTCACGTTATATGTTTATTTGAATTTTTTGAAGAATTGTATGAAATATGACGTTGTTATCTTCGAGAAGTAGTGGCGTTGGTGCCACTCTGCGAGCTGAACCACTGCCTAATCTCTAAAAAAATAAAACAATTTACTATACATTGTTTTTCTTTCGAACGCCTACAAAAAAGTTCACGATACCGTGAGTATGTTTTTTGAAAATTATTTGCTATGCTAATTTTAATGTTCGAAATGATGGTCACATGATAATTTGAAAAATATTTAGATAGATGAGAAATCGATATCAATTTTTAAAAAATCGTTTTGCTTATGGTGACTTCATCAGTACTTGGTACATCAAACTACATGGTCAGAAGACATTGCGGAAAAGTTTATTATGGGTGATGTTATTGTGTTTTATCAAGTAACTGACCAGGGTATTAATAATCCGAATAGATACTTACTCATTTCAAAATTATAACTGATGTTTGGGTGAATTTTATCTGAGGTCATTACTATTATTTACCAGAATAGTATAAGGTAGTTATACAATACAATACAATACAATTCATTCACCAAATATACAAGTAGAGTTTGAATACAACCATTGCTAACAGTAAATGGTGGTAAATAAAAATGAAGCGCCCAAAAGAAGGTTTCCCTTGTGCATGGGCGAAAGTATTTTACGTTCTTGAGCAGTTTATAGAACTATAGTTTCTAAATTATACAATATATACATAGATATTACAAGAAGATAGATAAGAAAAAAAACATAACATAGATATTACAAACAAGAAAGCATATAAATATAATTATGTTCGTGTACAGTATAGATACAAGTTTGCATATAAACAAGTAGGCAAGGCATAGTGTATCTCGTTTCAAGGTTTTCCTATCAATTGATCGGTGGATATTTTCTCTTGGGTAGCTATGAAGGCAATTCTTTAGTTTTTTGTCAGCATGCCGAATGAACGTATTCTGCGGAGATCATCTGCAATCAGCATATAAGACTGAACAGAAGTAAGTAAACGAACTTTGACATTTTCGTGTATTAACTCTTGGAATTGTTGTTGTTTTAGCTTTGAAGCGTGTTTCATGTTTGTGCTGTATAGGCTCGTATTCGTGCTTGTTTTTATGGTGGTGAAGAACTAGTGAACGGAAGTAAAGTTGACGGGCATCTATAGTTTTTACGGAGTATGATCTTTAAGGTCTATTTTTATGATGTCTCTAGTGGTTTCAAGTAGGTGTCTGCGATACCACCGCAAACTTTCATACCGTATGTTATATGTGTCTAAATCAGTGTGTCATTTAGAATTGACATATATTTCAAGTCAAATATTTCTCTGTTGACTTTAAACCTGTTGGCCATGCTCTTTATTTTTTTTGAAACATAGTCTGCGTGGTAGTTCCATCTGAGGTGACAGTCTATCATAATACCCAAATATTTAATGTGGGAAGCTGAAGGGATCTTTGTGAGGCCGCTGTTGAATTCAAGTTGCCTTTATGTTGGGAGATTATCGCTGTAGCATGTGAAAGGAATGAAAATGGTTTTTTGAAAATTAAAGGTGAGTAGTCGAGTTTGAAAGAAATTATTCACATTTGTGAAGTCTTTTTTAGCTTTGGCTTCCAGAGATTGCCAGGATGAGTCTTCATAGAAGATCGCAGTATCATCGGCAAAGCCGACAATGGAGCCTTGTGTTGTTATTTTGAATAGTTTGTTGATGTATAGATTGAATAGAATAGGGCCTAACACAGTATCTTGCGGTACGCCGTATTTTAAAGTTTTTTATATTAATCACTTGCTTTCTTTCACTAAGGTAGCTCTCCATCAAGCTGAATGGTGTTCCCCGGAAACCCATGGCTTCAAGTGTTTGAAGGAGTTTCTGATGGCTGACCGTGTCGAAGGCTTTGGCGAGATCGACGAATATGCATAGACATGAATTTTTTTCGTCCGTAGAATTGTAGATTTTTCCAATCAGGTCTGTTTTTGCATATTCAGGTGATTTGGACTCTTTGAATCCATATTTGGATGTGATATTGTATTCATTGAAGAAACTGTCAAATCTGATTTTCAGAAACTTTTCAGACTTTCCCAACGTTGCTCATTAGGGAAATTGGCCTATAATTTATTGCTTGTTTCTTGTTTT